>KL284656.1:2289-16688 GCA_000699545.1 Podiceps cristatus | reverse complement strand
TCTGCTATTAGAAGTCTGAAAGATAAGCAAGAAAATCACCCTTCTTCTGGTCAGTTCAAATTCACTGCATGGGAATCCAAGCTTCTGCTGGAAAAGGCATAGACATCCACAGATCGAGATGACTCAAAAACCTGATAGGCAACTGATAAGGTGCAGCAGGTCTGCTATGGCCATCTCCTCCAGACAGTAACTTCTCAGGCAGGAGGTCCAGACTTTAAAAGCATCATACAATATCCAAAATAGGAAATCACAGTCCAGGAGACTCTGGAGCATGTGGAAAAAAACTAGTGTATTTACCATTGATCAGCAGAAGAGCTGGTAATTTTTTTTTTCCTTCCAAGGGCTTCCTTGCTGGTTCCTCATGCCTTTGTACTGTTTTACAGGTGCTGACAAAGCTGCCTACCTCATGGGAATCAGCTCAGCTGACCTCATCAAGGGGTTGCTCCATCCTCGTGTGAAAGTGGGCAATGAATACGTGACCAAAGGTCAGAACGTGGAACAGGTGAGCATGCTGGGGCATGGGCTCCCTGCTCATGCTGGTATGTGACTCCTCTGCGAGCAGACCCATTGCGTAATGTTCTCTGCACAGGGTAACTGGTGCTTCAGTTCACTCTCCTGAGTTTAGGAGGAGACTCCAGAGCAGCATGAGAATATGTATCCACAGTTACTGGCTTTTAGCAGCTGGGAAAGTTGGTAGCAGAGCTGGCAGACAACTTTGGATTTGAACCAAGGCTGGAGGTGCAATCACTGTCTTTGAAATGTGGGTTGGATCACAGCCAAAAGAGGTCTGGTTTCTATGGATCTGCTTCAGTGACAGTCACACTCTCGTGAAGAGTTCAGCTCTGGAAAGTAGAAAACTCTTCTAAATACTCATATAAACCGATCTTGTGGGAGACTTAAATGCACCAAAAATGTGCATATTCCAGCCACATCACTGTTAGGAACCTAAACCTGGCCTGAATAGTGCAAGCTAGTCCTCGAGTAAAATTCAAGAGGACCTTAAGAGCTGCTGTGTTGTCCAAAGTGAGCTGTAGGCTCCTGCCATGGACAAGGCTTCTGAAAATATCACTTTACAGACTGAATCTATATCTTAAAACCTTGGAGGCTAAGACCAGGCCAGGGACACAACACACTTGTGGGCATGTGACAACTAATCTTGGAGCATATACTATAACCATGAACTCTCTGGATCTGTCTGTCCATCCTTTGTGTGCCAAGAGGAGATCTTTTCTTCAGCGTCTAGCTCCTACAAAAGCAGGGAGAAGCATAAGTGCTCACGACCTGCTCTCTGATTTGCTTTGGCAGGTTGTCTATGCTGTGGGAGCCCTGGCTAAAGCCACCTACGATCGCATGTTCAAGTGGCTGGTGACTCGGATCAACAAGACCTTAGACACCAAGCTGGCCAGACAGTTCTTCATCGGAGTACTGGACATTGCAGGCTTCGAGATCTTTGACGTGAGTTCTGCAGGCCCCCTGCAATGGGTTCAAGGGAATGTTGTAGTTAGACAGCTCAGTCCCCTAGTGTCTGACAGCTCTATCTCCTCCAAGAAACTGCTGGCCTTCATAAGAAGAAGAGCTCTCGTCTGAATTAATTTATCTGCAGCAAACAGGTAGCTCACAAGGACAGTTTAACATTGCTGTGGGGACATCTCCACTGATTCCTGGCTACCTGCTTTGGTAGCAGTCTAGCTGAGCCTAGCAGAGGTCACTCTTCACACCCAGACAAAGCAGAAGAGTGAATCCCTTCATGTCTGGAGCTCCTGCTTCTGACACGGGCTTATTTTTGTTCTTGCAGTTCAACAGCTTTGAGCAGCTGTGCATCAACTTCACCAATGAGAAGCTGCAACAGTTCTTCAACCACCACATGTTTGTCCTGGAGCAAGAAGAATATAAGAAAGAAGGCATCGAATGGGTCTTCATTGACTTTGGCCTGGACCTGCAGGCTTGCATTGACCTGATTGAGAAGGTAGAGCATGAGTCAGGGCATAGGAATGGTACTTCTGGAAGGTGGCTTGTTTGCAAAGACTGGAACAGTGAGGGGTGCTCTGCTATCAGAAATGAAATTATTCCCTCCCCAGTCAGTTAGGTAGCACATGCCCAGCTTTGTTTTCCCCACACTTACAGCTTGGAGCCTCCAGCCCATTGAGTCCTTTATGACACAAATTTTGACTTTATGAAACCATGGAAATTCTGTTCCTACCCACCGGTGAGTCATAAAAGCTGGCATGACCTTTTCCTCCAGAGAACAGTGGTCTCTGACTTTTTTCCTTCCCACTTGCTGCTCCTCCATGCCTCTTACCTTAGTACTCACTGATTCAGAGCAACTTGCATAAAAGACTTCCACCACTGCATGGAAGACACTCACTTTTTTTTTTTTTTTTTCTTGGTAAGGAGCAATCTTGTCAGGTTACTGGACAGGATCTCACCTTCCCAATGATCTGATGGACCTGGACAAGCCCCAATATGTTGCAGGCCTGGCCAGTCCCACTCTGACTGGTTGGAGGTCAGATGCAGCCTGAACTACACCAGTGATAACTTGTCCATGGTCTATGTCTTGCACCACTTGCCTGAATGAGGATGAGGTCTCCTAAGTCAAGCTTTGTCTCCCCTTGCTCAGTGGAACAGAGAATCTCCCGTTCTGGGATGGGATATGGCAACACTGAGCTCAGACCTCTTTATACCACCTTCTCCCTGCAGCCACTGGGAATCCTGTCCATCCTCGAAGAGGAGTGCATGTTCCCGAAAGCTTCTGACATGTCGTTCAAAGCTAAGCTCTATGACAACCACATTGGGAAGTCGCCCAACTTCCAGAAGCCCCGTCCAGATAAAAAGAGGAAATACGAGGCCCACTTCGAGCTGGTGCACTATGCTGGTGTGGTATGTCCCTTGTCAGCTCTTCCACAGCATTCACACCTTTCCTCTTGCAGGGCTGTCTTTACCTTTGCCTCTCCCCTCTGGTGACAGGTGCCATACAACATCATTGGGTGGCTGGACAAGAACAAGGACCCCCTGAATGAGACAGTGGTAACCGTCTTCCAAAAATCTCAAAACAAGCTCCTGGCCTCCCTGTATGAGAACTATGTGAGCTCTACTTCAGGTGAGGAACAACTTCACCCCTTTTTTTACCTCAGTCTCCCCCCTCCCTTTGCAGCAAAGCCTCCTTACCCCCGTGCCCAGCTGTTGGTGCAGCCTTCCTGCACCTAGCAGCCTGGGCAAAGGGAAGACCCACATTGACCCCTAAAAACTTCTCTGGCCTGGGTAGGTGAGTACTCTGAACATGCAGTGCTGGCCTAGGGGCTTTAGGTGGGTGGTTAGGACCAGGCTGAGCTCCCGCAGTGCTGTAGAGCTGTCCTGGTGGCCCCATGATTCAGGATGTGTGAAGGGGTCTTCTGTTAGCAAGAGCTGAGGAGCACACCCAGAGTTGGGTGCCATGGGAGATGTTTTTGGCGGTCTGCAACAGGGAACTACCATCTCTGCTTTACAGAGAGCAGGGGCTGAGGGCATTTCAGCGGTGCTTGGGGGTGCTTCTCAGTCCTCCAAGCTGAGCAGATGCTTTGCTGATGTAATTAATCAATATTTCAACCCAACAGAGGAACCTCACAAGACAGGGACCAAGGAGAAACGTAAAAAGGCAGCTTCTTTCCAAACAGTGTCGCAGCTGCACAAGGTAAGGGCCAGCCCCTCATCCAAGGCCATGAGGAAAGCATGCTCAGAGTGTCCCAGTATCAGTCCCACTTCCCTGCCAAGACGCCGGGGTATCTTACACATGAGCTCCTGGGGTCTGAAGGACCACCACTAGGCAAAAGCTCCTAACACCTCCTTGTCCCTGGGCAAGGAGCCTGTGCCTGCAGAGTCGCAGCCCTGTCCCTGTGCTGCTAGGGAAAGGCACGAGGCTCCAGGCTGGGAGAGTGATGGCTGCCTTTGAGCTGGGGCTTGTGCTGCTTCTGCCCGCGTGATGCTTGCGCTGCTCAGCAACTCCTTCACCTTTGAGAGAGCGGCAGTTAAGACTTGTAGTGATGTTTAGATAATGTATTACATGAACATCACTTTAAGTCTGTGCTACTTCTCTCCTCATTCTTGTCGGCGGGAAAGACAGCCTTTGGGCAGAAGAAAATGAAGGAGAATCTTACAGGTCTTTGAGCAGGCGGCTTTCTGCTGTCCTGTCCAGGGACGTGACCTGAGCTATTTTACAGCTCAGGATAACACATGTTCTCATGCTCACCACAGGAGTTAATTGTCCACCCCAGAGCTTAAGCAACTGGAAAACAGCACAGAGGGGTGTGTGAGCCCAAAGCTGTGTCCTGCCATGGCAGCTGAGATGGCAGTGCTTGAGTCAGAGCCCCACCCCTACCCCACCCCTCCCCTGCTTCAGGGAGACGTGTGGCTTTCTTCCTCCTGGACAAGTCTCAGGCCTTGGGGAAAGGTGTCTGCAGCAAGAAGTTGGCCCATGATGACACGGAGCTGTGGGAAGGCGTTCCTTTCCCTGAGCTCGTCCCGGACAGGCTGAGCCCATATGAGCGGGGGAAGGCAGACTGGAAAGATTGAGGGTGCTGATGCTTTTCTCACAAGAAAAGACAGGGCCATTTCTTGGCTTGAGCCCTGCTTGGAGAGAAAAGGAGGCCCGGGCTGGATCAGCAGGGTCCTCTGTTCCAGCCAAAGGGTATGGGCAGCACTGTGGAGGTGCAGAGAAAACCTAATGAGGTGAGGGCTGCAGCCAGTGTGGATGCCAGCACTGGATTTGCAGGGTGCTGGGCACAGGGCTAATGGACACCAGTGTACCAGGAATATGCTCAGTCCTGTGTTCCTGGCTCTTCCCCGCAGCAAAACTTTACCTACAAATACTTGGGAAGCACCTGGCTCCTCTCTGGCATAGCAAAACCTGCAGGTGCTGTTTGGCATGTCTGCCAGCCCAGTCCCCTCTGCTGTTGCTCCCACCCTGGCAGAAGGCAGCCATCCTGCTAGGGGCCTGGGGACGTCCCATTGGCAGGATAGCACAGAGAGCAGCCAAGCAGGAGGAAATTCCCCCTCTCTCATGAGGAGTGGTAAGGGGCACTCTCTCCCTGCCTGTGGGGGAAGGGGCTGGAGAGCAGTGTTGTAGGGCAGCAGAGCTGTCGTTTCATGCCTCATCCCCCGTGTCTGCCCTACAGGAGAATCTCAACAAGCTGATGACCAACCTGCGCTCCACTCAGCCCCACTTTGTCCGCTGCATCATCCCCAATGAGACAAAGACCCCAGGTATGCATGGGCTGAGACAGCACCCTGGCAGTTCCCTTGGGTGACATCCACATGTGGGAGCTGGCAGGGACTCTTGCACCCACCTTCTCCCCAGCCCTTTTCTTGCAGCAGTTCTGCTGTCACTGAGACATGGCCCTATCTCAGTGTGAAAACCCCTGTGACCTGTGCCAGTCTCCTCTATTGGGGAGAATGAGGTTTGCCAGGCTTCCAGTTTGGTTGGGCATTGATGGCTGGGCTGTCTTGCCCTTGTGTGTAACAGCAGGCATGGATGAGTCTTTCAGGCTGACTTCCACCCTCCAAGGCCCAGGCTGTAGCACTGGTACTCAGCATAGTCCTACAGGGCAGGTTAACACCCATGTTCAAAACCACGAGCTGTTTCCCGAGTTCAGGCCCATGCTGCAGCTCCATTTCCCCTGTCCTCTGGGGCTGAGGGTATGCTCCATCTTTGTTCTTGCCCATAGGAGCCATGGATGCCTTCCTGGTGCTGCACCAGCTGCGGTGTAATGGTGTCCTTGAAGGTATCCGCATCTGCCGCAAGGGATTTCCCAACAGGATCCTCTATGCAGACTTCAAGCAGCGGTAACTCCCCCTTCTCCCTTGCCCAGCAACCCACGCGTGCTCTGAGGGGAGACAGACGTGCCCTGGCTCTGACCTGCTCCTCAGCTGGTGCAGGACTGGTCTGAACCTCTGCAACATGCCCCATGTGTGTGCGGTTTGAGATAGCTCTGCTGCTGTCTCTGTGGTGCCAGACACGGATAGTGTGGTGCCAGATGTGATGAGACAGCAGGTCTGGTGACGTCTGAGATGCTGAATGCAGAGCTAGTGCCGGTGGATGGTGGCAAGGCTCAGGTCTTCCAATAATGGCTCAGATTTCTCTCTGCCCTCGGGATCCTTACCATTCTGCAGGCTGGCCCCATCCACCCTGCTTGGTCTGGGCCTGACCAGGCATGGTGAGGCCAGTGGACTCCTCCTGCACAGCCTTCCTTCTACTCAGGGACCAAGATCTGGCAGGGTCCCCTGGTGTCTGCTCTGCAGAAGAGCACATGCTGCATCCTGGAGCTCTTGGTTCGTCCACAGCTCCAGCCTGTGCTGCAGCGAGATGCTTCCAGGGGGAAGTTGCATGACTGGGGTACAGGGATGATGATGGAGCCATCAGCTCTGTGCTTGGGTTCTCTTGCATGTCCTCCCTCTGCTTTGACCTGCAGCTACCGCATCCTGAATCCAGCAGCCATTCCTGATGACAAGTTTGTGGACAGCAGAAAGGCCACGGAGAAGCTGCTGAGCTCCCTGGAACTGGACCATTCACAGTACAAGTTTGGCCATACCAAGGTGAGACCAGGAAGCTGGTCCTTGGGAGGGAGACATTGCCCCTCCTGTCTCTCTGCAATCCCCGTTTGCTCTCCCTGCCCAGCTTTCTCTCTGCCTGGACACAGCCCTGCTGAAGCCCTGTGCTCTGCAGGTTGCCTGTGGCCCTTGAAGAGGGCAGAGGAAGAAACAGGTTGGGAAAAATCAGGTCTGAGCAGAAGGTCACTGCTGCCTGATCTCTTACCACCCAACACAGCATCTAGTCCCTGACAGGGTTTGCCATGGGGTGTGCGCAGGCCAGGGAGATTTGGTGCCCAGCTGTGCCTGTGCCTTGTGTGGGTGCACCTCCCACCGGTGCAGAGCGTGGGTGCGTGCCCATGCAAGGCACCTAAACCTCTAGTGCGTAGCCCTCACTGATCCGTCTGTCCCTGCTTCAGGCCACCTGTAGCCCAGGTCTGGCTGCCAGGTCGCCTTACCCCTTAACTCTCTGTCCTCTCTGCCATTGACTCTGTTCTCCCTGCCTTGCCCACAGGTGTTTTTCAAGGCCGGTTTGCTGGGCTTGCTGGAAGAGATGCGAGATGAACGTCTGGCCAAGATCCTGACCATGCTGCAGGCCAGAATCCGCGGGCACCTCATGCGCATTGAGTATCAGAAGATCATCAGCAGGAGGTAGAGTTGTGGAGGGAGGCAGAACTTTGTGAGCATGTTTGCTCCTTCTGCACACTTCAGTGGGTTTGACCTGTGGGGCTTGCCTGCAGCTGGCAGGGGTTGGGTAAGGCCCTGTCCTGAAGGGATGGAGGTGGCCCTGTAGGAAGTCTGACATGGGCCTGGTAGGGAGGGAGGGTCAGTGTATCTAGGGGTGGAGGGGCTTTGGTTTCCACTGGAAGATTTGGAGGGATGCAGAGTGAGGAGACCCAAGAGCCAGGCCACACCACCCATCCCACTAGGGCCACTTCAGTGTGCAGATAATGTGTCATTCATTCACCATGCTGCCATTGGCCCTCCTGGTGAAGAGTAGAGCCACGTCCATGCCTGGAAAAGCAAGGTCTCTGCTGCTGTGAGGATGGGACGTGGGGAATCTACACCCATGGTGAGGCTGTGCTTTTGTCTCTCCAGGGAAGCCCTCTATACCATCCAGTGGAACATCCGGGCCTTCAATGCTGTCAAGAACTGGTCCTGGATGAAGCTGTTCTTCAAGATCAAGCCTTTACTCAAGTCTGCTCAGACCGAGAAGGAGATGTCCAACCTGAAGGAGGAGTTTCAGAAGCTGAAGGAGGCTCTGGAGAAATCCGAGGCAAAGAGGAAGGAGCTGGAAGAGAAGCAGGTCTCCATGATCCAGGAGAAGAACGACCTGGCTCTCCAGCTGCAGGCAGTGAGTGCCTCGCTCGCTCTCTGGAAGTGTAAAGGTAGCACAGGGTCCATGGGTAGAAGAAGGAGCAGAGCATGCTAGATCTCTCCTTCAGCCTCTTGCATTTCTGAGACTCCCTCATTGCCACAGTCTGTTTGAAAAGTGGTGTTAGACTTGGTGCAAACCTGAAGCAACGTCACAGACTTGCCATCTCAGGACTGCCATGGGAATTCATGCTGACCTGGCTCTGGAAAGGGTGAAATCCTCACAAGGGGGTGGGAGGGATGGGAATGTTTGCTAAACTGTGGCTAATCTGTGCTGTTGCTATGCCAGGAAGCGTCAGTCCAGTGTTTTATTTCTCTGGAAAGATTTAGTTGCTGTTAGCTCTTAGTATTAGTGGTTGTCCCATGGACCTTGAAAATGGGCAGTGACTGGAGCAGTCTTTATTTGTACATCTGAGCACCTCAGGCTTGCTCTGCCCCTTCCACAAGGACAGCTTCAGCTCTGGGCCAGGATAGCATGGCTGAGAGCCTGCTGGTGTGCTCTTGGGGCAGTGGGTGAGCACTGGTTCTCCCGTTCTTGTCCCAGGAACAAGACAACCTGGCAGATGCAGAGGAACGCTGCGACCTGCTGATCAAGTCCAAGATCCAGCTGGAGGCCAAGGTAAAAGAGCTGACAGAGCGTCTGGAGGATGAGGAGGAGATGAACTCAGACCTCACCGCCAAGAAACGCAAGCTGGAGGATGAGTGTGCAGAGCTGAAGAAGGACATCGATGACCTAGAGATCACACTGGCCAAGGTGGAGAAGGAGAAGCATGCCACAGAGAACAAGGTAACTAACCCTCCCTGCAGAGCACAGCCTGGTTGCCCCAGGGCCTCGGTGCTTGTGGGGGCACCAAAGAGAAACATCAAGGACAAGGCTGCTGGTGTGTGGGAGCTGGGGCAAGGCAGAGTGACAAAGGTGTGGGAGAGGGCAAAGGGGAGAGGAGATGTCCTGCCTCCTTGCACAGGAGGGATATGGGCAGACAGTTCTGTGCAATGCCAAGTGATTTGGGAAACTGGCAAACCACCTGGTGGAACAAGCCTGGCCGAGGGGAGAAGGGCTGGCTGCTGCTGCGGTGCCAAGCTGCTGTTGAGCATGGACTCCTGCCTTTCCTGGGCCAGGCTTTGCTTCCCCTGTTTCTGAGAAGATGCACTTAATTTTTGACCCCACTGATCTAGGTTAAAAACCTGATTGAAGAGATGGCTGCGCTGGATGAGATCATTGCCAAGCTGACAAAAGAGAAGAAAGCACTGCAAGAGGCCCATCAGCAGGCCCTGGATGATCTGCAGGCTGAGGAAGACAAGGTCAACACACTGACCAAAGCCAAAGTCAAACTGGAGCAGCAAGTGGATGATGTGAGTGATAGGCCAGTGACAGTGAAGTGAGAGAGGTTTGAGTCACAGCTCCCAGAGAGCCCAAAGGCTCTCCCTGAGTGAGATCTGGAGGGTGGGATCATCATCTGATCCCCATTTAACATAGCCAGTTGACGAATAATCCCATTGACAAACTGCCCCTGAACCAAGATGATCCAGAGTAGCCCATGGAGAGCAGTCCTGGGTTGAGGGAATAGGACTGGAGACCAACTAGGAAACAGCTCTGGATTGGGCTGGGGCTGGGCAAAGTTCCCACAGCAATGGAGCTGGAGAAGGTTGGAGCTACGGGGTGTCCTTTCCCTCCCTAGCCTGTCTCCCTTCATTCTCCAGCTGGAAAGCTCTCTTGAACAAGAAAAGAAAGTCCGCATGGACCTGGAAAGAGCAAAGAGGAAGCTTGAAGGAGACCTGAAGTTGACACAAGAGTCTATAATGGATCTGGAGAATGACAAACAGCAGCTGGAGGAGAAACTCAAAAAGTGAGTGATATGTGCCTGGGCTGTGTGCTTGCTCTGCTAGGACAGTGCCCACCTATAAATCAAGCAGGCAGGTGGCCTCTGCAGAGGCTACTGGGATGTGGCTTTGAGCACTGCTGGTGTGATCCAGACAAAATGAAGGCTTGGTTTTCCTGGGCACTATGCAGAGATGCTGAGGAGCTTCTCAGCTGCACAGACTAATAGACTGGGGCACCATATAGCTTCCTCTGTATGTGTGGTTGGAGAGAAGAGACTTGCCTGACAGGATCCTAATGCAGAGCTGGGACGTCAGCTATGAGTACAGACTTCTTCTCTCATGTCCCTTTCTCATTGGGGAACCGGAGAACAAAATCTATGGACCTCACAGGGAAAACCTCAGAGCCAGAGTCCACTTTAAGCCTCCCTCAGAGCAGGCCATGTGCTGCTGCTTACCCCTGCACTCCCTTTCCTGTGTGGGTTGATTTGTTTGTCCTCTGGACCCATGTGCAGGGAAATTTTTTCCTCTGGCTTCTGGAGCCAGAGGGGCTTGGCGGGACAGCATTTGCCTGACCAAAGGCTCTGCCTTCTTCCTGTACAGGAAAGACTTTGAAATGAGTCAACTGAATTCAAGGATTGAAGATGGGCAAGTGACTGAGGCCCAGCTGCAGAAGAAGATCAAGGAGCTCCAGGTATGGTAGGAAGACTGGGTTTCACCTCCCAGGAGTCCTAAATTTTCATCAGATGTAATGTGCTGGGGAATCGGAATGGGCCACTCCCTCTCTGAGCACAGGGGCATCTCCTTGCCAGAAGAGTGGTGACAAGAAAGCTGATGTTAGCAGAAGCAAAGGCTTCTGCCGGCATGTGGTGGACTGAACTATATAATATATAATAGAATGAACTATTGAGGTGGACGCTAGCACCAGCATGAGGAACAGCTTCTAGGACGGAATTCTCTGTCCAGTCTAAAACCTTCAATCCAGTGCCCAAACTCTGAAGATCCAAATCTAGTACATTGGACTTCTTCCTAGGAGAGATGGGCCCCCAGGTTCCGGCTGTTTGCACGGAGGCTTCCCACTGATGGGAGGCTGGTGTCAGCCTGGATCCTGATGGCAGGGAATAGAGGAGAGCAGAAGCTCTGCAAAACAGGCTGCCAAGGAGCACCTGGCATGCCTGCTTCAGGGAATCCCAAAGCGGCTCAAGTATTTGCTTCAGGCTGGTGGCTTGTTGCTCCCCAGCATCAGGGGAGACACTTTGCTCCACTGCGGGTAGCAAAGGTGCCAGAGCTTCACCAGGTTACTGCCTTGTTCTGTCTCTGCCAGGCCCGCATTGAGGAGCTGGAGGAGGAGCTGGAGGCTGAGCGGGCTGCCAGAGCCAAGGTGGAGAAGCAGCGGGCAGAAGTGTCACGGGAGCTGGAGGAGCTGAGTGAGCGGCTGGAAGAGGCCGGTGGGGCGACAGCCACGCAGCTGGAGATGAACAAGAAGCGGGAAGCAGAGTTCCTGAAGCTGCGGCGTGACCTGGAGGAGGCAACCCTGCAGCACGAGTCCACGGCGGCTGCCCTGCGGAAGAAGCATGCAGACAGTGTGGCAGAGCTGAGTGAGCAGATTGACAACCTGCAGCGCGTCAAGCAGAAGCTGGAGAAGGAGAAGAGCGAGATGAAGATGGAGGTGGATGACCTATCATCCAACATTGAATATCTCACCAAGAACAAGGTGGGCACTGGTTCTGTATGGGGGAGGTTCAGCTCTTCTGTGAACACCAACGCAGCTGGTTGCACGTGGTTCAGCACAGCCATGTCCGTGGGATGTTGTCCTAGGTAGCTCTCTGCCACGGCAAAGTCCCTCTTTTTCACTAGGTATAGCTTGTCCCTGTGTCACTGTGGCAGTGCTTGTGGGAGGTTTTGCTTGTCCTAGTCAAGTCTGGAGGATCCAGGAAGACATTTCCTGGGAGACTGACTGCAGAGAGCCGCTGTAGCTTAGCAGAGACACGGGAGCTCTGGCAGGCTCCTGCTCTCTGCCTTGTGTGCACATGGGATCAATGAGCGGGGCAGCGAGGTCCCAGGGTGAGACGGTGGCTGAGCCCCTCCTGGGTCCTTTCCAGGCAGAGCTGGGTCTCACAGGCTTTGCTTGGTGTGCACAGGCCAATGCTGAGAAGCTGTGCCGCACCTATGAGGACCAGCTGAGCGAGGCCAAGTCCAAAGTGGACGAGCTGCAGCGACAACTGGCGGACGTGAGCACGCAGCGGGGCAGGCTGCAGACCGAGAACGGTACACAGGGGTGGCAGCAGGGGAGAACACGTGGCTGCCCTGGGGCTGTTCTGGCCCTGGGGTACCTGAGTGGGGAAGCTGTGGTTCAGCCGGGCTGGAAAAAAAAAATAGCCAGAGCTTCATCTGGAGCAGAGAGGAGCGGGGTGTCTGTGTTGTGCCTCCACTCAGGCCTTGCGAAGGTTCCGTACAGCTTGGCAAGGGAGAGGACCTCTGTGGTGATGCTAATTGTGCTGGGGGATCTGCTGTGACCTCGGGGTTCCTAGCTTTAGCTGCTGGCGCGCACCCCTGCCTGTGGGCGCCAGCATGCCCAGGTGGGCGTACAGCTGGGACTGCTGGAGGTCTCCATGCAGCTGAAGGCCACAGGCTTGCAGGCTAATGCAGGTTGCAGCCCGTAGGCCCCAAAATAGCTGTTTTGGCTCTGTTTGAACCCAGGGGAACTTAGTCGGCTGCTGGAGGAGAAGGAGTCCTTCATCAACCAGCTGAGCCGTGGCAAGACCTCATTCACACAGAACATCGAGGAACTCAAGAGGCAGCTGGAGGAAGAGACCAAGGTGAGGCTTCTAGGGCATGGCTGATCTCTGCGTGACCGAGATCGTGGGGAATGGGACATGTGTCCCACTGTGGCAGTGGCCCAGATTCTTGGCCTGGGGAGGTGGGACACACCCTGCACGCAGGAGCCCTGAGAGCAGCTCTTAGCCCAGGAAGTTCCCTCCCACTGCCCCCAGTCCCAGCACCATGTCCTGGAGCCTGGGGCCAGCTGCTCCTCTCATGAGCTCTTCCTTCCTCAGAGCAAGAACGCCCTGGCCCATGCCCTGCAAGCCTCCCGGCACGACTGTGACCTGCTGCGGGAACAGTATGAGGAGGAGGTGGAGGCCAAGAGTGAGCTCCAGAGGAACTTGTCCAAGGCAAATGCGGAAGTGGCCCAGTGGAGAACCAAGTACGAGACGGATGCCATCCAAAGGACAGAGGAGCTGGAGGAAGCCAAGTGAGTCTCATGACAGGAGTCTGTTCCTTGCAGGTGGCAGGTTTCCATTCAAGGACGGGCTTTCCCAGACCCTGGGGTGAGACTGCAGCCTCCTGCCCTGACTTGAGGCTGTTGGGGCAGGCTGTGGCCTCCCCTCCTTAGAGCAGCGGGGTGGGATGGTGCTTGGGCTGGGAGTGCTCAGCCCTTGCTGCCATTGGCAGGAAGAAGCTGGCCATCCGGCTGCAGGAGGCAGAGGAGGCGGTGGAGGCTGCCCATGCCAAATGCTCCTCACTGGAGAAGACCAAGCACCGGCTGCAGACAGAGATTGAGGACCTCTCGGTGGACCTGGAGCGCGCCAATTCGGCCTGCGCTGCCCTGGACAAGAAGCAGCGCAACTTTGACAGGATCCTGGCCGAGTGGAAGCAGAAGTATGAGGAGACCCAGGCGGAGCTGGAGGCATCACAGAAGGAGTCACGCAGCCTGAGCACAGAGCTCTTCAAGCTCAAGAATGCCTACGAGGAGTCCCTGGACAACCTGGAGACCCTCAAGAGGGAGAATAAGAACCTCCAGGGTAGGACTGGGCTCGACCTCTCCCCTTGGACTTTCTGCCCAGGGTCCCGCTCTCACGGGCAGCCTGTGGTCCCCTGTCCTCAGCCGTGTGGTGGGATGGGGGTCCCTTGTAGGCAGGGAGCAGACCCAGCTGCTCAGCCACGCCTGGCCCCTTTCCTCCTCCTCCTTGGGACTCAGCAGCCCAGCCGGCAAGCCAGCATGCCTCCTGCCCTATTGCTGGGGCACCCCGGGCAGGCAGACAGGCAGAGTCTTGGCTCTGTCACTTGGCTCTGGTTTGCAAAACGTGGAGGTTTTGCTGCCGAGAGTGCCGTGGCTGTGGCATGACGCTGGCTTGGGGGTGTTGCTCTTGGACAAGCAGGTCTCCATGGGTCCTTAATGCCTCTCCCATGTCCTCCCCTTCACCCAGACCGCAGGGGAGCACAGCAGGGCCCAGAAATGCCCCCAAGCACAACCTCAGCTGCTCTGCAAGGGGCTGGGGGGACATCAGCCGAGCCTGGGCAGGGGGCTGGGGAAGCCACTTGTGCAGGGCTGGCCCCACGAACTTGTCCTGACCAAACGCCCTTCTGTCCCTGCCAGAGGAAATTGCTGATCTGACCGACCAGATCAGTCTGAGCGGCAAAACCATCCATGAGCTGGAGAAGTTGAAGAAAGCCCTGGCGAGTGAGAAGAGTGACATCCAGGCAGCTCTGGAGGAGGCTGAGGTGTGTCCTTGTTTCCCACTGATGCTTCCATGTGCCTGCTGCCCTCAAGAGCCCCTAGCCCACCCTGCAACTCTGGCTGGGTGCTGCTGGAGCAGCAACGCACGCTGTGCTGGCGGGGTGATAGCCCTGAGCTGGGCTGGTACCCC
>KL284654.1:0-14924 GCA_000699545.1 Podiceps cristatus | reverse complement strand
CAAAGAGCTTGCAGGTTCGAGATGGATGATTAGCACTGGTTTTGCTCTGTCCTGAGATAACATTTGTACCATCCCTTGAAATTTCCACATTAAATCCTCAAGCTGGAAACACAGCATGAGGACATTTTTACATCGTTTTGACAGTAAGGTCGTTCATACTCATTCCTAAGCTGTTCGAAAGCACATCCTTGCTCCTGCATATTACTCTCAACACACAAGAAGTGGGGATAAAGATACTTCTGCCCACTGACAAAGCCCGAACAAATCGCCCGGCAGCAGCACACAATTCACTGTATCCCACTTTATCCAGGGGGCTGAGTCAGAGCTGTCTTTCCCCACTGTAAGCAGGCGGGGTGGAAATGCCAACAATCTGTTTTAGAGGCTACAAGATGAACTAAGGCATTTGGTATTAGTGTAACGCAGACACAATTCTAATTCTAATAAAAGTCATTTATTGAGCTGCTAAGTGCAGCTGTTCTTGCCCTGTCTTGCCACCCACACTGTACTGCAAGCAGCAAGACTGTAACTGAGGGGTGAGGCAAAGAAACCAAGTGGGAAAATGAAATAAATCATTTGGCAAACAGCTGGATGGTAAAACTGGTCAGCCTTTAGGCTGGAGAGCTACTCTAGATCCCGTTGTTTTACATTACCGTTAACTAGAACCTAATTGCCATCCAGGTAAGCAAGCTACATTTTAAAAGATACATGTAAATTAATCTGCAGTTATTTCCAAAGATAAGCTGTCACTGGAATGTCACTGGCATTCTCTTGCCAGACAATCCAGATCAGATTTGCTCAAAGTCTTTAAAGGCAAAAATGTTTTTTCCCCTGGAAGTGCTGAGATTTCTTACAAAAACTTTATTGAGGATTTCCTCCTGGCATGAATAATGTATGTGCCTTAATACTCCTAATATTAAAGAGACATGATTATGAACAGAACAGGAGATGACTCTTCAATTTTCAAAGTTCCTTCTAATTCAGGCTGCATTTGTTGGGGAAAAAAAAAAAAACCCCCCCCAGCCACTCTCCCCACTGTTGTCAGAGGAGAATTGAGCAAAGCATAGAGCCAGCCAGCATCTCTTTCAATCCTGAGCCAACAGCATTCAGACTGAAACACAGGTCTGAAGAATACAAAAGGGGAAAAAATGCAGAGGAATAATATCCTCAATGGCTTGTCAGAATATTAAGGAGATTGTAGATTGTCAGAGCTCTGGAATCAGATGCTGATAATTCATCAGAGCGCTGCTCAGCTTCCAAGCAACAAAATGCATCTGCACGTGTTGGGGAATAGATTTGCATTCATTGTTTCCTATCTGCTGATAAAGGGTAAGGGGTGGGGGGGGGGAGAGAGAGAGAGAGGTATAAAACTTGATAAAACTTTCCCTCACAGGTCCCAATGTTTCACCTGCCTTGCTGGGTATTTCAACCAGAGAAAAAGAACATCCTAAAAAACCTGCAAACCACTCAAATCTTTCCCAGGCCATGCCTCTGGACTAGCACAGCCTCTGTACCCAGCTTGCTTCCAACAACAGCACCACCCCCTTTCACCCAACACCCTGCTGGCAAGAAATGTGGAGAAAGAGCTGGTCTAGCCAGCTATCTACAGGGTAACAGCTTGCCACCACGCTGCAGCTGGCATTCACAACACCTGCTGAATTCTTCATTTTCTCACCGAATGCACGCAGCTCATTTAACCTCACAGGCCTGGAAATGCTCCATCCAATGCCCTAGGCTTACCTTTTGAGGCAAGCGACATAAACACAGCTCCTTTCAGCTACATTTTAGCCCCTTAGACTCTTCCAGTGCTCCTTTTCCAAGCATACCTCCCCCTCATGTTTATACCAGCACACATGCCTGTGTCCAGTTAAACATGATACAAGGCAACAAAGAAGGGAGTGAGGATTATTATTTGTAACAGTGGGCTACCAGAAGAACTTTCTCCTCAAATGCCTTGCTACCTGCACCACCGGTGATCATCTCTTGCTAAAGTTCTTCATTCATCTTCTGCTAAAGGTTTTCCTAAGAGGGTTAGAGGCACTGCACACCCAACACACTCGTGAAGTTCCATCTCCAGATCCTAATGGGATCTGGATGTCACCTTTGTTGAAATTCCTTTGACACTGACACACACAAAAAACCTATTTCCCTCGTGGGTTTCTTTGCTGTTCCAAGAAAAAAAAATGGGAAGTTACAATTAATAGTATGCTCATTTTATAACAGAAACACACACACAAAAAGATCTGGCTACTCTTTGCTGCAAACAAAAAGCCATTGAGGTTCCAGGAAAAGGACTGGTGGGGATTTTTTATTTGGTAACCAGTGTTTATACCAACACAACACCCAAGTGAAATGGAGCAGGGGGAGAAAGCAGCAAGTCTTATGAGATGATGATTACAAATGCTAAGCTACATCCACTTTGTGAAATTACAGAAGTGAAGTATTCTTTTCCAGTGATATGTAATACCTTGAGGTATTAAGCCCTTCATAAGGCTTAGCTAAATGCTATATATCTGCTGAAAACTACACATCTGCATCCCATTAACGAGTTTTTAAGTATCCCCACAAATAAGTAAGCATATACCTCATGCCCCATATGAAAAGCAAAAGCACCACTAATTGAAGAGAGATACAGATAAGCCTTGAACTGAATCACCGCAAGTGGAAATTACAGAAGGAAAAAAAAAAAAAAAAAACACAACAAACCCAAAACACCACAAGGAGCAACACAAAGGAAGAATACCCCAGAATGAGTAAAAAGAGTAAGAACTGGGATGTTATTTCTTCCAGCTGTGCAAGTGCTTAAGTAATAAGCACATGACATACTACTGGCCCCTTGCAAGAACAAGAGGCAAACGCAATGCCCTTAGTCACAGGGATAACCAATTCAGTCATGAGTAATGAGAGCTCCAAGGAAATAGAGGCATTTCCTTCCCTAATTCTCCAAACACCCACCTCCAGGGTCTCAAAATGATTAGCAACAGTCACGTCATCTATCCCGGGTGTAACTGGAAGGCCACTCAATCAGTCAGGTCCAAGTCTCCATCTACCATTGTAAAAAACTGGTAAGTGAGCTTCCAACATTTCTCATGGAAGGCACTTGCTTTTGGAAGGGAATGAAAAAAAGTAACCTTAAAGTGGTGAACACAAAGTAGGTCACCAAGAAACCACATCAATAAAGTCTGGAAAGAAAACAGGGAGGGATACTGTGTCAGCTACAGAATCGAGTGGTTATTATAAATGGACATCAAAAGTACAGCTAGAACATTTCAACTGGTAGGTCATTTCACGGGTGAAATATAAGTACACGGTAAGCGATACACTATAGCTTTTCCTTTCTAAGTCTCCTGCTAAGCTACTATAGTTTTAAACTTAAGTGCATGCTTTTTAGACCTAACTCACAATAACCCTTCTAAACTCCATCAACAACTGCAATCTTGACAGCAAAGATTTATGCTATCGGATAACAACCCCCCAAACCTCTCTCTCACCAGTTTTAAGATTCATCCCAAAGTTATCTTAGAGCCGTCTAGGTACAGACTGATCTGTAAACAGATGCGGTGCTTATGTTCTACAACTGGACGGATACGTCAGCCAAGAGATCTCATGGCCTGGACAGCAGGCCAGCGGATACCTCAGCTAATCCCGCAGAGCTGGTGCGCCTGCTATCCAAGGTCGTCAGCCTGAATGCACGGAAGACTAGGGTCCATTGGTCCACTCCCACATTTTTTCCTAAAAATGTTAGTGAAACATCAAAGGTAACGTAACCCACAATCATAGCAAGTAGTTTCTCAGCAAGAAAGAAGTAGGTCAATTTAATTCTTGGCACCTGTTTAATAGGAACACCTACCTACTCATACAGGAAGCTACCTTAACTCTCATTAGGGCACCTGCTGTCTCCTTGGCTGATCTGGATTCAAACCCGTCCTGAGAAGAGAGTCAGACCACTGCGGGAAAAACAGTCACTATCTCTTGATAGTAACAGCTATTGCACTTCAGATTCTTTATATAGACAGGTCTTATAATATATTTTTTAAAAAATCTTTAAGTCAGAATATAGGCCTAAGGAGATATCCACAAGCAACTAGAAGAAGGTTAATTCATAGTTGTTTAGTGGCAACTTAGTAAAAATTATATATGAATGGCTGTCTCCTCCTCCTGAGCACCAGGATAAAGGTGCTGAGAGCACTATTAAACCCAAATTATCTAAAATGTACAACTTGAGATCAATGAAGCCAGAATCCAGATAACTTTGAGACACCAGGCTTCAGATGGATGCAGCTCTTACACTAAACATACGTTTACCATTGATAGCCACGCTGCAATATCAGATAGTTTTCTATTTTTACCCTTTTCTATTTTTTAACACAGAAAAAGCACTGTGTTCCGAGAAAGAAATAGCAGAAAGCAAGTTCTGCCAGTATAGGGAAGATTAATGCCTTTTCATTCCACTTAGCTGTTTAACTGTTATTACTGCATTCCTCTCCATTTTTTTCCACCAAAAAGTTTCAGACATATTTTCATTTTTACAGCATGCAAACTCCCCCTTTCCAGCATTAAGCTGGAAACAAAAATATTTGTTTCCTTCTTATCACCCTTCCTTTCTCCTACACATTCATCACTTCATTGAACAGAGGCTGTTTACTTCGCATTCCTGACTTCCCTATTAGTAAGTCCACAAAAAAAAAAAAAAAATTAGAACAGAAAAAGCTTAACTTCCGTCTATAAAGCTTGTCTAGGCTGACAAAAAGGAGGCTTTCTTCCTTAATTTGATTTAATGGTTATAATGATTTAATGGTTATAAATTGAGAAATTAGCAACCACTGGAATCAAAATGAGGATAGTTGAGTTTGAAAAAATGGACAGCCTCAGTCTGTCACTATTTACAGATCCTGATGTGAACAACCACGGGGGCTTCCTTAAGCAGAGGAATCACCAGCGGAGGGCATGTTAAAGAAAACTGACATAAAAAAATATTTATGGCAAGACCATAAAACTTTTTTGCTACTTTACTATGTGGGATATAAAACTCATTACCTCCAAGGAGTTCAGGTTATTTGAAAACTTCAGTGAGCAAGGCCTTAACTAATGGAAAGAGTTAAGGAAGAACCCTATGAAATCCATTCAATGGAGTAATTAATCACCCCATACTTCACTGGCATCCTACACAGGTGCTGCCAGAGAGAAAGAGACCCCATAAGCCTGTGCCATCTAGAAGATAAACCTCCTCAAATCAGTTTCTTTAAATTGTTATTTTTTAAACACCATATCCTTTTGACACAGCTCTCTATTTCTGTTTCGGTGATACCACTCCATTTTTCCTGATTTCTTATTTTCCAAAAGACCTATCAACCACCCACCATCCTGAACAAAAAGGTAGAAAATAATTACCGAAATGTTCCTCAAAATAGCAAATGCTCAGTATTATTTGATGAGGAAGTCTAACGATTTCCTAGCAAGAGTGAGCACATTGTGCTTTCGATGCATGATGTACATGTTCCAGTATACTCAGGCAATCTGGGAAACCCAGCAAAGGCAGCAGCATGGCTGTACAGCCTGAGGTATAACCTCATAATGTAAATAAACATCTTTTCAGGAAGCTTTTTTGTCTCCTCTTCTTTCACAGTGCCTGTTCTGCACTGTACTCCTGCACATCAAAATAAAATACCTAACTAATATGGAAAACTACTATGGATCAGTCAACTGTTGGCAAAGCCAACAAAACATAAAAAATGTTACCCAGTGGCACAGGGTCTCAAATGCCATGGAAAGAATGTTAGAGCTGTACGTGGTTTAATCATTCCTCTATGGTTTTCCAGTGTCAATCTGTGATATGTTTTCCTCCCACAGCCTACAGCAAAGAGTTACCTACTTGGAAATAATGATTTCGTCAAACACCTTGCCCTGTCTACAAATTAGGAGAAGTTAATCAGTGCCAGCTATCCAAACTCCTTCATACCAGCAGTCCAGCCTGCTATCACTGTAAGGACACGAGCTGATTACATTTTGAAGGTCAACAGAACTTTACCTTTGGGGTTTTTTTTTAAAAAAAAAAAAGGATGCAAGCAGACAAAACCACCTGAATAAAGGAGCTTCCCCTCTGAGAGCATCTTGCCCCACTGATCTATAGATCTGACAGCTAATATGGTATTTGAGCGGGTTATTAATAGTCACGAGAGGATCCATGTAAAGTAGCAGGCTTAAACGTATCCCAAACGTGAAACACTTCAACTCAAAGTACACAAGCAAAGCACTGCAGAGGTCTCAGGAGATCTGACTTCTGTTGCCAAGTTTCTGCATGTCCTTGAGCAAGTTATCTGACCTACTTGTGCCTCATTTCTTCACCGTCCCAGCTCACAGCAGCACGCTCAAATAAAACGCTTACCACTTTGGACGCACTCACATAGCAAGGCGATGAATGGTGCAAGTCAGTGAAACCATTTATTTCTTCTTTTACCCCAACGGGCAGCACAGGAACGGCTAATAAAGCAGTCACCATTTGCCATGACAAAATAGTACACAAAACCTAAGCAAAGTGATCTTTTCATTCCTTAACGAGATTCAAGAACTGGATTTGGCCCTCCCAGCCACTGCTACTTTCCACACATTTTCCTCGAACCCTGGTACTACGCGTTGCGCTGACTAATGCAGCATCTGGACCCTATCTTGTTGAGACAGGTATCAGTTCACTGAAGAGTCAGCTAAATGAGGGTGTGAATTACCTCCGCTTATCTCAAGCCAATCCACTGACTCAAGTAATGAGAAACTGAAGAACGCAAGCAGGTTTTTAACTCTATCTACCATACAGCACCAAGCATGGAAAAGAAATCCCTCCAGAAGTACCAATCCCATCTGTATTTCCTCCAAACTCTCACTGGCAAAAGGAGATGTGTTTCCTAAGAGGTAAAATGCAGTTATATTACACGGTTATGTTCTGTGTAGTCACTTTAAGTTCTTCTCTGAAGGATATCCCCCCCTAAATGGTTATGAAATAAATGTCTAGGCTTTCCAGCTTATTCAGCCTAAACATAAACACTACTTTTCTAGCGACAGGGAACATCAGTCCTCTTGCAAGAGAGCTTGAAGTTAATAAGGGTTCAAGTTGGCTTGCTGCAACCCAGAGACAGCTCACAGCCCCGCAGACCCCCACCACCTATTAAGAGCGTTTCCTCCCTTTCCTTCTCACTTGCACGCCACTAAATACCTTGCAACTGATAAAACAGCAAAGCTAGAGGTGCTGCATGCAGGAAACACTAACCACTTCTCATCTGGCAAGATAATGCTCCCTCCAGTGCTGGCCAACCCAAAAGTGCTCTGCTGGCTACCAGGCCTACATAAAACCATCGCCAGCAGGAGAAACGGGGCAGCACAGCTCCAGACCTGCATTCCTCGAGCATTAAGCTTTGTCTAGAATACTGCTAAATTGTCTTTCATTCCTTCATGCCAAAAAGCCCTAAGAAAAGTCCTGACACAAAACCACAAGTCCTGACACAAGACCGCTTCTCCTGAAGCCCCAGATTGTGGTGGTGGGCATCCAACATTTGTCATATGTGGAGAAAGTCAATGCGAAATGTCGCTTCCTAATTAGTTTCTCTCTCTTCGTCAGAAACTTGACATCAAAATCCAAGTTCTCATCCTCTTTTCCAGTATCCTGCCTCCCAGTACCTTGCTTAAATCCCCTGCTACCCAGCATACAGAAAGCTCACTCAGAATTAATGGCGTGGTATCTACGGTCTACCTGAAAGAATTTTCTATGCTTTTTTTTATGCCATCCAGATTGGAAATGGGAATGAGGTGAAGAGGTTCTGCTGAATCCCTTGGACTGTTACAGGAAAACCTAACACTGGGAAGGGTTAAGTCTAATAGATGGGTGATAATTTTTAGTCACAGGTTCCTAAACACTTCTCTTCCTCCTGTTGCAGTGCTGATTTCCATTCCCACACCTCCTTGGAAGCAAGGGCTGAATACACACAATCCCCTCCCATCTCATGATGCTCTACCGTGTAATCCTCCGTCCACTTCCAAACACATTTGCCATTTTTCGTCTTTGCTATTTCCTTTTTTTCTCTGGTCCAGGCTACAAGTTCCAAAAGGCAAGCCAAGCAGCCTCTGTCTGTGCAACACCAAGTGCATTTACAGTGCAATACTGTGCAAATAAAATGAATTATCTTAACACAGAAGAAAATGGGGCATTTTCAATTAAACCACTAATGTCCAAGAATGCAGACACAGCACTCTAGGAAAGGAAAAGGTGTCTGCAAGTTTTAATCAAGCCAGAAACTAATAGAGAAGCATATGCATTCTTATGCAAATCTACACAAGAAGCATTGCACATCTGCTGAAATGGGTGTCGTTTTCCCACAGTTTGCAGAATTAATGTGTTTAACTAAGTGCCTGCCAGTGCTTGCAGTATAAGAGCTAATTTTTAATGGGGTATTCCCAGCTGTTAAAAAACAAAGAAAAAAAAAAAAAAGAAAAAAGAAAAAAGAAAAAAAAAAAGCAAAAACCCAACCTTTAGATAATAAGGGATCTAAATCCAGGACTTGGTTTTCCATTTATTTAAGTGTAAAGACCCCCTTCACCTCCAAGAGCTCATTACTTGCACTATTCCAACTTGCTTTATAATTAAAATAATCCTGATTCTTGGAGAAGAGCCTTTCTACACTTTTGTGACCTTCTGAAACCTCATTAAAGAGAATTATCAAATGTTATTCCCTCCTGATCACTTTTATAAAGGCTTTCTGAGATAGGTGGGTGTCAAAACACACAAAGGACTTTGTGAGAAGTTTACAAATCAAAATGCAGCAATTTTTCTTTTCACCTAGTTACTTTCCTTGCAGATACAAATAGTATTTCCATGATTACTATGTGCCTTTACAGAGAATTTCGAAAGAATTCAGATGAGAGCTTAACTTTTTGACCTTGGGGCTAAGAAGGCGTATATGCCAGAAAATGCTGAAATCTCAGCTATTTTTTTATAAAAATCTATAAATATCAGTTGAAAGGAACCCATGATCTCATAATAAGTCAATGGGTCACAGTTATGCTCCTCTTATCTTCCCTTTTTTCCTATTGTTTAAAAATAGGAAACAGCACCACATGAAAACGTTCAGCCAGAGATAAATTGTGTGGCTGAAATACAGGAGTCAGGAAACCGGTGTTTTAAAATAATGTCATCCTCATTTTCCCCAACACACTCTAGTATTGTTAAAACCTCCAAATATTTAAGTGACTTAATAAATTAGTAACCTAGGCAACATTTGCAACAACAAAGCCAGCTGAAAGAGCCCAGTTAAAAATTCCTTAAAAAAAAAAAAAAATCCATTTATGTATAAATTAACATCAATGTTCCTTAAAAAGAGGAAAGGCAAACAGTAATGTCAAAGGGCTAACTCTACAATAAAGTTTGGGAGTGAAGCAACCAAGAAGAAAACAGGCTACATCCAGCCCTCAGCTGCACTCCAAATACGCAAGAAAGCGAGCAGAGGTTCAATAGCTGTGGTAGCACAGAAGACCCATAATTCACCCCCAACACATTTGTAAGAATTCCTTGCAGTCAGAAAGAGCTATCAGAGGAGCTGTCATACAGCAGGCATGAGAAGATCACCTGTAAGAGCACTTCAGTTGCATCCTTTGATATTCCCCGCTGCTGGCTGACAAGGAAAAAGAGGTACCTCTGTCCACAGCACAGTTGTCCGTTTTTAATCTGTAGCAAATGCAGTTACTTAAAACCTTGATTTTGATTAAGCTCTATCTTTTACAATGGGGCAGCAACTAGAAATCATCTCCACAAAATGGAAAAAAAAATCAAAACCAAAGCTTTATGCCTTCATTATTTAATGTTTGTACCTAATACGCTACAGCGGTACCTGAAAGCCATGGTAAGGTCAGATATCGCTAGAGTAGGCTTTGTCCAAATACACAGGAAATGACATTTCCCGGCCAAACGGGATTTATCTTCCAAGCCCGCTTTTACACCAACTTTCTAGGCAAGTTAAAAATAAGCCTATTGATCAGAAAGGAAAGAAATGCTTGTGAACACTGACCTTCTCTACTTTCCAATACAAACTGCCTGCACAGACATACCACACAGCTCTTCGGCTCCCTTCCAGCTTTCCAAGGGTCTCATCCGCACCTTCAGCTTATCATACGTTAAGTCCTTCATAACAGCAAATGATCTCCTGCAACGACTCGCAGCCCTTGTACATGCTCATAAAGACAGCAGTATACAAACAGCCCAGCTACGCTATCTGCACACATCTCAAGAAAGGGAAGAAAACCCTCTACAGCTATAACAGCCGTACCTCAACTCTCAGATTGCCTCACCGCTTCAATTTGTTATGAGGGGTTTTTTTGTTGTTTTTACATCAAATACACCCTTCCTCCCTACCCCTTCTTATACAGCCTCCAGATTACTTTTTAATTGAGTTTATGGAGATAAGCAATAAGGTTCAGAAGTGGAGACGACGCTATCCCCCAACCTGTTTCAGGCAGCCTCCGGCATCCTTCAGCAGCTCCTGCACCACCGCAATGAAGATGCCGCCACCTGGTGGGATCTCCTCCGGCTCGGGTGGAGGTCGGGGGGGAGACAGTCTGGACCCTGGAGAGGGTCGTGGATCACACTCGCCATGCTCACACGGACATCTCGGAAAAAGCTGGCAAGCAGCATGAGCAGGGCTGGAAGGAGAAGATTTGCTGACAATGCCAAGATGCTATTCATTACCAAAGCCTATTGGTGCTCATCCAAAGAAAGATGGTTTGGAAACGGATAATCTTTGCATTTTCAGATACAACTGCAAGCAGTGGAAAAGAAGAAGGGAGGGAAAAAAAAAAAAAAAAAGAAAAAAGTAGGTATCAAGGTACCTAAAAAGCCATAGCGAGGCAGGCTGTAAAGAACCAAAAAACCCAAAGAACAGAGTTGGAGTCATTGATAAGAGTTAAGCAAGGGAGACAACAGATTGCTGGAATGGGTAACTTGCAGAAATGGGCCTTTTGGACTGAATTTCACATGAATAGGAGATGCTTCTGTTCAGTGCTTTGAGCCACAGCTATTTTTTAATCTCCACATGACACTACATGCATTACCATGGCTTCAGTCCAGAGCATAAGTTTAGTATTTTCTGAGGGCAAATACTCAAAAGCCTGGAACCCAGGTCTGAGGCAGCCAGGAGACGTTTCTGTCTGGTTGTATAGGGTCTAAGGCTTTTTCTGGAGTCAGAGCCAGTAGAGCTCCGTCTGTAGATCAATATCCATGAAAAAGCATGGAGCCCTTCAAGCCTGTGTTTGAAGAGCCTTCTCTTTCTGCCAGGAGAAGGAGGGGTGAGGAGGCTTATTCTGGCAGCGAGGAATGTCTCCAGACTGCTTGCAGGATTAGAGGACAAGGTGATGAAAACGTCTACATCTGATGTACACTCAGGTTTGTACAACTACTATCGTATTTTAGCACCACTGCTAAAAGAGAAAGGCATTTCCTAGTCCAGATAAGGCCCCAGAGCAGTGATGTCCATTCACAGGATGAACATTCAAGAAAGAACAGCCTCTTCCCCATGCTATTTTCTACGTATTTTTAGCAACTCCTATTTTGCAACTAGTTGTTTTAGTGCACAAGCATCTGCATTGAGCTTAAAGAAGGCACACTAGAACTGAATATGACAACCGCCATTACAGAAGTTTACAAGCTGTTTAGACACAGACTATAAGTCAGACAAAATCTGATTCTGCCCCCATCACATGCAACATTTAACACCAATGCTACAATGCTAGCTTCATAATTCATTGCTACAAAATCCATGGATGTTCAGTCAGCCACACCAAGCAATATAATTGCTCCGTTTTCACAGTTAGCACTGAGAACGCTGTAAATTCAGTTAATCCCCTGCCCTCTCCTCCCAAAAATCTGTTTCAAAGAGCGCAGAAGAAAACCTTGAAACACTGGTGGATGCTTTCAAAAGTCAGTTATCCCTTTTACAGAGGAAAAAAAAAAAAGGGGGGGAAAAAAAGTCATAGCATTAATCTCTTCCTTCTTGCCCATTACACACATGCCATGAGTCTGAAAAGAAGCCATCATCCAGAAGACATGTGGATACATTATTTTACATTATTTTAGTTGTGTGTCAAAACTAGTTCTTGGAAACATCATCTAACAACATTCACGTGATTTGTGTTTCACAAGCAATTAAACCTATCACCCCAACAAGCAAATTTGCTGTTCCCCTTCACTATTCAAACATCATGTTAGAGGAAACTGCTTATTTTACAAACTCTGTCCTTAGGTAGGGAAATTGTATTTCCATAGTTTGATAATGTTCTTGCTAATTTTGAACCTCCAGAACACAGAATAAAAAAGCTACATTTGAACTACTGCAGCTAACGCAGGAAATGCAAAAATAGCCAGACTGTGATTTAGATCTTGTAGTGAAGTCAGACAAGACCTCAGTGTCACACTGAAATCACATCCCAGACATTGTAAAGTCCTACTGTATTCACATCACTGTCATACTGCTGGCAAGCCACAGAGACCAGTAATGATGGTACTTTACTACTAAATAATTTTCTCTTGCGCTTACAAAGTTTTACAGGCTCTGCAACTGGACCAGCTCCCCTCATGCCAGTAATTACCTCCTTGGATAGAGACAAAGTAGATGGCACACCAGTGCAGAACAGAGACACACAGAAATACACAAGTCGTCTTTAAGCACCTACTGAACTCCTTTCCTTGAAAACATGCATTTCCACTACTTGAGTCACTTTTCAGACAGTCACCTTACATTTGGCACAACTCCCCAACACAGTGGCCCGCGTTTGTAAAGACACGTGAAAAAGAAATGCTGTGACATCAAAAGCTGCATTTCTTGCGGTGCCAGAAAATGCTTCTCCACTTTTCATATGCTAGATATTCCTTCCCTCCCCCAGCCATTCATGGTGAAATAATTACTGTTAGTGTTCTCATTGTTTATCAGACAATACAGACAATAAGGCTAAGCTTTCTGCTCCTGTTTTCTTTTGCTATGCTGCTGTGGTTCCTCAAACAACTGTACAAGGCTTTACTTTTAATCCTATAAATAACACTTGTCACTGGTAGGTTTGTAACCCATATTTAGTTGTGCACAAACACAGCACAGTTTGAGCTTGATTCATTGTCTGCAAACTTCTCCAGATGTGCTCTTGCAAGAAAAAAAGGCCAATAAGCAGGAGGAAATAAACAAATACTAGCTAATCCGATGGCAATTTCATAGGGAAGAAGAGAAGACACTACCACATCAAATTCTTTATGAGGGAGAGAGATAATGAGTTGTTTTTAAACACAGACTAAGAATAATTACTTACTGTCCTTGGGCTACAAGATGTATTTTTACACGCTTGAAGTCTATGCTGATTTTTATAGCCTGTGAGCTAGCTGCTGTGTCACAGGGAATTTTTTCCCATTTGTCTACATGTTAGTGTCAGGCTACAAACACATCACAACATATGACCTGACTTTATCAACAAGCAATGTTTTTAGCTGTGGCTAATTTTGAAACCACATTCCTACTTCCACTCATACAAGATATAACCTTGGGTAACAATCAGATAGGCTGGTGCCAGACATCCTCTTCTTAAGTACATTCTCATTTTACCTTTGGAAAGTATTCTAAACAAACAAACAATTTGAAGGCAATCTGCCTTCTTCCGAGCTCCCGTTGACAGCAGTAGAAACAGACTTTTTTTTTTTTGGAAGGCTGCATTTTATAGTCTCAGCATTAGGCTGAGAGTAACAAAAGAAAGCCATGCAGCAGCAAGCCAGACACAGTGGAAACTGCTAAAAACCCCAAACTTCTATTACAACTAATTGCACTAAGTATAACTTTGCCATTGATGCACCAGACATAAAGCAGACAGACAACCTCATCCCACTGCACCAGCTTTTCAAGCTTCCAAAACAAACACAAAGGTCTTTGAACAGACTGCTCTCCAGAAAACCTGCAGCCTGATCTTCTTCATTTCATATGTGCAAAGGCTGGTGGTACTCACAATAATTAACTGCCATCAGCCAAGAAACCCAGCAGAGTTCTTGCAGATAACTTATTTATGTCACGTTTGTGTTTCAGGAATAACGCAACCAGTAACAGATCAATGATACAGGTAACAGAGAGCATCTGCTTCTAGTTTTACAGGCCAGAGAAAACCTGGAGAATCTCTTTGGGATTCAGGGCTGAGGAAGAAGACCACAGGGACGACCAGGAGCGTGACAGGATCTGAGGTAAAAAAGTACCACTAAAGGAAGTGTTTTTCAGGTTCTCCATAATAATTAGGCAGTGGTAACATAGTAACTGCACGTGCAACCACCACAACTGCTGCCTTTTCAAGGATGGACCATCAAATTTGTTACAGGAGGGAAAACAAGATACTGTCTGCAGTGATCTTCACTCTGAAACATGGGAGCAATTATCGTTAGATTACCAAGACAAACAAGAGGGAAAGACAAGGAAAAGATAAAACTGAATTTTCCACTATTTAGGTGCTGATCGAGAGATTAAGCCTGACTGCATTTCGGTTGGGAGCCTAAACAAACCAGAGCCCGGTCACATAAAATCAAGCTTATTTTAAAAGGTTACACATCAGGGAGAGTTTGAGAAACAAGGGGAAACGACACCGGGTCCTGTATGCTGCCCAGGCTGCGAGGGATTGTAACATCCTTTTTATAAATAATAAAGGTGCCAATTCAACACACACCGGCAAGTCTGGGGCGACGGGCCCCACCGTTATCAGCACCTCCCGGGCCTTTAGTACCTCATTAGCGTTAATCAGGGCCGGCGCAGCCCTGCGCGCACTCGCACCCCGTGCTTGACTCCCGGCGACACAAAAGGTTTCGGTGCGGATCCCCCGCGGGGGCAGCCCGCTGCACCCCACCGGGGCACCGGCGGGAAAGGGGCAGCTGGCGTGCGGCC
>KL284651.1:29813-40625 GCA_000699545.1 Podiceps cristatus | reverse complement strand
GCTCCTGCTGCCCACACTGTCGCTGACACAAAAGTTTCCTACTGCACTATTCTGGTATTTATCAGGACACCTCTCCACCATAATAAATTACATTATTTTGGAACTAATGCTGATGGAAAACAGACAAAAAAAAGTGTATGAAAGTCCCAGGAACTTAATTTATAAAATAGCTGAAGTTAGAAAAAAAGCCACCAGCACCACCTAGGGGTTACTGCCTGTTCTCACACACCTGGATACTCGGGACAAGTAAGATAAATGTGTTTTTTTTCAGGTTTGTATTTTTCGTTTGAATTACTCAAGTTGGAATTTAATCTTAACTACAATACCAACAGTAAAGTCACAGCTTAGAAAAACCACTGACGCAAAAAGCTGTATTAGACTTTGGATGAAACCTACTTACAGTAGTACTTCAGCACCAAAAAGTGGGCAGTTAGGCTGATAGATGTATATACAATTAAATGATATGTCAGAGTCTTAAAATGCTTAGTTATTTATAATGAATTCTATACAAAACATTTAAAAACGTGGTTTTTTTATATACAGTTGGAAAAAAAAAAAAAAAAAAAAGAGTATTGTCTTCATTAGCAGAATGTATTAAAACCGGTTCTCTCATCCCATCGGAACCCAAACCTCTCTGTGGCTTGTAACTATCACAAAAACCCAATGTATTGCTTCAACAAGCCAAGTCATAAGGCTGATTTCTGAAACCTCCCGCTGTATACCGACGCAAGCTTTTAAATTCCCCAAACGGTTACTTTAAAAACAGCATGTAAGAGTAAAATACAGATTTTTAAAAGCCTTAGCTCACTTCTAAATTCCGAGGTTCAACGTTGAAAGGTGCTGAACCACTTATCCCCAATTTTGAAAAACTGATTTATAGTAAAATACATCCCCCCCCATCCCTGTTTGTATTAGTCCACACACGAGCCTGTTTCACAGGAACTTTTTAAACAACTTGGCCTCACTTTAAATTTTATATTTAAATAAATAATCAAAGATTAACCAGCGTAGATAAGCATTTCATGTACTTATGGCACCAAGAAATGCCTCATACACCGTTACCCTACTTCTTGCAAAGCATGGAAACAAAAATCCACTAGCAAATCAACTTTGCTACCAGTTAGTGATTTTGCTTATTTCCAAACATTCACCAACAAGAATTTTAAAAAAATAAACTATGTTTTTAGGCTTATGAAAAAATCTTAACTCTAAGTGAGCACAAGTGCAAGAAATTTAACCAATCCCAAAATGCCTGGGGCTTTTTCCAGCACTGTCAGAGACACTTTTTCTCTCACATGCTATTTAAAAATACAAATATTTATTAAACATTCTCTTTTTTGATGGTGTTTTTCTCAACAGCTAACAAAAAGACACGGCAAAGTAACGATCCCTTTTCACTGAAAGCTCTTTCAGTATCTGGTCAAGGGCTTCAATAGCACGAGCTGTAGATTGGCTTTTTAACAGGAGTACATTCCACTGCCACAGGTTTACTAAATCTCGGTAACTACTTTTTTTGTTGTTGGAAATGATTTTGAAGATGCAGCTTTTGCGATACTGTCTTGTTAAAACACACTGATGCTTCAAGGGTCCAATGAACAACTCTAATAGGCAAAGTGCTCTAAGACATCAAAATACAAGGGCATCTTGGATACTCAAAAACCCCAAGATATTTTAAAGTGCACTCCAGTGTCCCAATTCCTTAGGATTGTTCAGCAGAACTTCGAGGGGGGCTGGGCTCAGCACCATCCTCAGTGCTACTGTCCACATCTTGCTCCATTGCTGTCTCCTCATCATCGAGGCGCTGACTGGTGAAGTTGTTGAGCTCCAGGAGCCCGCTGGGTTCCACTACCACGTTGGAGCTGGAGTGACAAGGGATGGAATAGTGAGGGATAGTCTGAAAGAAAGAAAAGATTTAAGTTTTAACACGCGCAGTTTTCACAGGTAAAGGCATCTGCGCAAGCGCAGGTACTCGTGGAAAAGGAATATTCCGTTTCCAAGAGGAATTTCCCCTAGCTAAAGGCCCGCTGCGTGTTACGTGACGTTAGCTAAAGCTTCAGAGCGCCCTTTCACCGGGTGAGGTTGTGAAAGATCAAATTGGGATCATCTGGCTCTTAAGGCCCTGCTCCTGGCCTTGGATCGTCACTGAAGGCCTGTGACAGCACAACCAACACCTCAACCACCAACGCCCACCATCCATCCTTCCTCAAACGCAAAGCGGAGAGAGTAATTCTCTTCAGCCTTCTCTTTTTCTTACCTTTTTCAGACAAGACATTCAGAGAGAAGGACTAGCTATGTTTTTTGGACACGATACAATACAAGCTCTGGCCCTGCTCAGAGCTGCAGCAGCAGAGAAGCTGAGGAAACACAACGGATCTAAGCTATTTATTTCTGCTTATACTTTCATAGGTTCTAGAAACTAAGTCTACAACTATATACAAATTCTGGGCGGTATTTTACTTTTGAAACAGTTCGTAGCATGCCACAATGACAAACAATACAGATTCTTAAAATACACAGATCTGAAATAAAAGAGAAATCTACCTTTGTCTATTTAGGGAAATGAGGGCTAAAAATAGGTACAAAAATGATGATTTCTACAAAGTTAGCTGCAATGAAGATTTTACAAAGTAGCATGAAAGATTTGAAAGCTCTGTACACAAATTATTTCCCACATCAGAAGCATTTTCACTGTAACAAATAGGATGCACAATAAAACCATTTCAATCCACGCTATCGTTTGTGTGAACACGTACCACGCCAACGTGTCTACAAAGATTCGTATGATAGCACTATAAGTCCTCGGGTGACTTAAATACTTCCTCAGTTGACATTCTGACCACGTATTATTACATCATAAAACATCACATTTCAGACAGCAGAATCAATGAAAATATCAATCATCAGGTAGGCAATGATTCAAAGCGTTCAGGCTAAAGATCAATAGTCTTTTTATCTCAGAAGACTAGTTGTAAGTGAACAAGCTTTCTTCTGAATCCAGACCAGAACTTTACCAGTCAGTAGAACCCCACTACTTCATTTTTTTGCGCTAATTTTATACTCAGAGGTAACATTATAGACAATATAAAAATTCTTGCTCATCGTTCCACAGTAAGACTCAGAGGTAACATTATAGACAATATAAAAAATTCTTTCTCATCGTTCCACAGCAAGTGTTAATGGTCACATTTTTAAGCATTTCAAATAAAAGTACTTTGTGAAATTAAATGAGATTGGCTCATTTTCTTAACAGAAAAGACAATACCAAGGACACAGTGAATGATACAGTGCTGGAGAAACTCCAGCCCCATTGAAGAATTACACGCTTTGAAGTAGTAATCCATTACAAGCATGAGAGTAGAAAAAGAACCGAAAACTGGGGAAGGAAAATAAAAATACTCGGACATCGTTCAGTTGCTATCATCACATTAGACACGAGTTTGCTCTGCTCAACCTTTGCCTTATTTGCTCTGGTCTTCTCTTACCTGGATAACAATTTCTGATGAACTCTCTTCAGCTTTCTTTTGTGATATATTCTGAATGTGTATAAACTGGTTTGTTGTAGGCATTCCTTGTGCATCGAGTTTCCTCTCTGTTAAAGTAGGACCAACAGCAGGAGGACTTGAACTGGATTCTGTACATGTCTGTTGCTGGGGGATGGAAGTTGCTGTCATCCCTACTGCAGTCACCCTCGGCACCTGGGTACAAGGTGACGACTCTGCTTCGCTAGCGAGTTTACTAGTGGCCACGGCCTTGTTTGGGGGATCCACTATCGTATGTTCTACGTTTGTATCAATCTGAGCTTCCACCATAGACACTCTCAAAATATCTGCTACTGCTGTCTTCGCAGGTGCCTGCAGAGGAAATAGGCTCGTAACCGGCAACGCCGGTTTGGGCACAGAACTGCCACCTGCTACCTTTGAAACAGGAGGAGGCTGACGCCCCTCAAAAGTTATCTTTGTAACAGTGGATCCTTGCGTTATAATTGGATGCTGCACCTGAAAATCAAATTTTTGTTGTGCATGTTACAGCTACTTTTTTTTTTTTTTTTTTTTAATTAATTGAGAATCTAATCAATATTTCCAAGGACAGTATGGCACAAACAACATACTTGCTATTAGGAAGACAGTTGAAACTCAGTGTTTTAACAAAGGAATTAGCAATGATACGGTAACAGTTAATTGAAGCCTGGGGAAAAGCAGTTTCTTAGGCTGCCAAATTAAGGGCTGTAGCAGTGTAATACCACAGCAGCCTCACTTTCTCATTTTCCTTTGGGATTTACATCCCCATGTGGTGTTTGTTAACCCTATTGTTTTCACATGTATTCCTGAAAAGGACAAAGAAAAAAAACAAAACAAAAAACAACAAAACAACCCTGTACTTTTCTCAAGTTAGTTAAAATATGTTTGGTTGTTTTGGGTTTGTTGGGGGGTTTTTGTTTGGTTGGGTGTTTGTGTTTTTTTTTTTTTTTTCCTCTTTTTCCTCCACGTTCCTCAGTCTTTACATTTTCCCCTCCCAAGGAAAATCAAATTACGCCTGTACAGGAAAGCCACATAACTTCAGGAAGATGTAAACTACAAAGGAAGACGTACAATGGAGAGCCTTAGGAGACTGCAGTGTATTCATCTTTATTTCCACAGAAATAAAAAGTGCTACGGGAACGGAAATTAATAACGTGTCATATCTAAAAATTAAAAGAAAATAATTAGGGACAAATTCCATGCACCAGTGGTGGCAGAAATTCATAAGAACTGTCCAACAAAACATGTTTGTGAGCTCTATGGATTTTTCCCCTAGAACACGTGCTTCTCTTTCCTAGTGTCAACCTTCTGATGGGGTAATTAATACCAGCGGAATGAGGAGTTCTCTCTTTGCCAGGACAAAACACTGCTACAGCAATAGGGTTGGTGTTTTGGATTTTTTTTTTTTTTTTGTTTTCCTTGAACAGCGACGTGTATTTTGCATGCTATCAATATTCCGTTACCTGGCTTGCTGGCTGTTTCTCTGAAGAGGCAGGTAGCTGCATTTGACTCTGGGGGGGTTGGGGTTGCACGTAGATTTTTTGTGCCGTTGGTGCCTGTTGCAGTTTGGGCAGCTGCTGCGTGGTTTTTACTGCAAGCACCTGTACTACAGTTTGCTGTGGCTGTGCCACTAAGGTAGGGAGTTGCCTTTCTTTGGCCATCATGTGGTGGGGGGGGTGCTGTGCATCTGGTTTGGTCTGTGCTTGCTCTTGCTGCAGGGGGGTTAACTTTTGATGCCTTATAGAAAGCTGGGGCATTTGTGGGAGTTTGTGCTGGATTTGATCGGCCTGCAGGTGGATTGTCTGCTTCTGCTTAGTCTGGAAACACTGCAGAGTTTTCACTTGCAGTTGAGTCTGTTCCAGCTGTGGCTGACTCAGTTTTTGCTGTTTTTGTGCCTGCGATTGCGTCAGGGCAGATCTGTAAAACAGGCCAGTCTGAGGATCTAAGGTGTCCATCTCTTCCACTTCTCCTTCCTCAGTTCCAAGTTGTTCACTGTGTTTGGTAAATGCAGTGTGACTGCTTAAGGCCTTAATAAGAAGAAGTTAGAGCAAGTTAGTAAACAGAAATATAAATTACTAAGAATATACAATCTAAAAATTATTTTTAATGTTTCAACCAGTCTACTTCAACTTATTTTACCATTACAGACTCCCAATTCATGTATAAAAAGACACCCTTACATGCAGATTCCACAATACGTAAACTATCAACAGCTATTTTTATGTTAAAATGTGGTAAGTCTCTATGTGACAATTTTAGCTAATCCTCAGTGGAGATTATGTCGCCCTCGCACGTGTCAGACTAAGGTTCAAAGCCCCTAAGGTCGCACGGCAATTGGATATGAAGCAGCAGGGACTAGCAGGTGGTGGAACCAGCAGCTCCTCATTAAAGCCAGGATCTCTCTGCACAATAAATTGTTATTCTGCCTCTGGAGAATCCAGTCATCTTCTCCGTGACTTCTTCCGCAGCTCCTCACATACCTATAGTCTACACTATTTCAGAAGAGATCCTCTCTTCTCCTTCCTTCCTCAAAATTTTATTGCAATTTCTCCTGCGCATTGCAAACATTTTTTGAGGGATTTGACGGAGTGAAAGACCTACATTACTATGCTTCATATACCATAACCATGTTAATAAGTGGCCTTAGCAAGATGAAGCACCTACTCTAACACCTGCAAAAATACACTCTCTGAAGGGGGTTTATAACACTAACACAGCACCGTCCTGGCCCACAGCTGAACTTCCTAAAAGTTAAAGCACTGCAGAGTTGAGCAGGTCTTGAACAACAGCATGGGAGCGCTTTCAGTAAGGTTTCATCACAAGCTCCGCGTTGTTGGAAGTGTTTGGGATCCTCTCGGTACTGGTCTAAATACGATCTTACTTTTTGGTTCAGAGAAGTTTACATATTCACAAACTGAAGTCCTCAAATCAAAAAGACACGGTTCTCTGCGTACTGTCCAGTTTCGGCTTCATCCCTCTTCCCCTACACTAACAGCAAGATAATTTAAAAAGCCCAGATCCTTGCAATACAATGTATAGAAAAAGCAGCTTGTTGCTGTTGAAGAGACAATGTACAGACAGCAAGAACTCATCCCGGAAGCCTGATCTTTTCCACAGTGGCTGTTAATACCTCTGACTTAACAGTCTCAAGTAATCTCATTAAGTGCTTCCTTTTCATCCCACCACCCTCACCATCAAAACAGGCAATATTAAAAGGAAGTTATTAATTTGCCCTCACACTTAGCATTTTCAGAGGCAGCAACACGACATGTTGATACAGAACCAGGCCTGGTCCTATATCATTCATATAACCAACTGCTGTTTATAGACTTGGGAAAAGAAAGGGTACAACCTGCTGCATGATATGGGTAATTGCGCCTGTGGAGGATGCGGGGATAGATTTCACCACAACAGAAGTCTGCGTTGCTGTCTGCGACTGAGCCACATGCTGCAGCAGAGTCCTCTGGGGCTGGGATGACTGCTGGTGGGGCTGGGACCGGTGACTGACTGCAAGTAAAGAGGTCAGTGGCATTTCTCCAGAAGGAACTGCAGTAACTTCAACTATGAGCTTTGCATTTAAGCTTCGACTGAAAGCATATGTAAGTGAAATAAAGATCCAAGTACGAAATACATCTTTTACTGCATGCTAGCTTCAGCCTTAAAGGGGAGATCTATTCTGAGAAGCTCCTTAAAGTAGCAACTCAGGGGTTTTGCTTTTGTCTCCATTTCCTAAGTAATCACGCTTGGTTGAAACCTCCTCTGGCCTCCCTCTCCCAACACACCAACTTTGCAAGCAGAATTGATGCTCAATTTGCAGCTGGCTTCTTTACACAGCACCAGCAGAACGCTGTCAAGCACAGATTATTCTGTGGTTTTTACACTGTTTAAAAGCACCTGCAGAATTGACTGCAAATAAAAACAGCAAGCCTTGCTCACTGCATTTCTACCACTGATAAACTGCAAGAAATACTCTCCAGAGCAGGGGCTAAATTTGAGAGATTAGCAATTAAAAAATGTTTGGGTATTCTGAAAACAAGTGAGGTTGATTAGAAATCACAGACCAAAAAATGGAGACCTTGTCATGGGTCTATGTCACTTTTTAGAACCGATCCAGCATGAGTTACGGAGCTATGGTGATGGCTCTGTAAATAGCGCATTGACAGAGAAAGGGTGATCTGCTGAGGCAAAAATAGCACAAACCATTCTGTACTGCAGTCACTGATAAGACATGAATCGAAATTACTTTATGCCTGTCCATACCAATATGAAAATATTTGCTTCAATTAACTTTTTAGTTACAAAATAATTAATACAAAATAATTAAGTTACAAAATAATAACTGAAGGAGAAAAAGCAAAGTTTAAATTTAGTTGTAACATAACAAAGTTAAAAAGTTCCAGTGACCTTCCTGAAAGTTTAAAAAAAAAGTCCTATTTTGAATGAATACGATAATTTTATTCCCACTCCAAGAAGGAGTTGAATTATATCAATACCAGCCTGCATGCTGTGCCAGATCCGTCGTGGATATCCCCCAACAGTTCCTGCACAATTGAAAACTTAATTTAAAAATAAAGTTTCTAACCTATATGGTTGTGTAGATACTCTTCCGAATGAGAACCAATACAGTGTTGTCTTCCTGAGTCTGCAGACAGACAAAAAAACGGTGACACTAAGATGTGCGAACCGCTCCCTTCATCTCGCGAGGAAGCACATGCTGAATCCCAGCTCCCGTATAGATTAAAGTGATCCTAATCCTTTGGTCTAGGCGCATGCAGGAGATTTCACAACCAATTACAGACTGCTTACTGTCTTACTACTGAATTTTTAGCAGAAAATATAGCTACGTGGATGAGGGACGAATCCCGAGAAGTACAAATTAAAACAAAACCTCAGTTACCTGCTTTTCCTGGCAGGGTTCACAGAAACTGGGGGAAGGGACAAAAAAAAAAGTGCAAAATTGTGCTGTAGCAGGAACTGCTGCTAGTCAGCCCCCAGCAGCCTGTCTTTCTCTGGTAGATTCCTGTGTATCAACTCAAGGTTTACACAAATCCAACTCAAGGTTTACACAAATCCCAGTACTTCCAATAGTAATTATAGCTCAGGGAGATTTTCAACTTTTGGACTTTGTATGGCTTCTGAACTGGAGAAAAGGAGTTAAATCTACCAAGATACCAACTGTAATTTCCCGTCCTCCCTGCAAAGGGCCCTATTTTACATCAACTTTTACAGCAAGACCCAGCAAAAACTGGAACCTTGAACAGAAGCACAACGCACAGTATGTGTGTCAGTGAAGATAACTGAGTGTTAATTGGAGATCACTTTAAGACTATTTATTGTACTTTTGAGTTTGTTTTAAGAGAGATCCAAGGGAGCATGACTCAAAGATCCAAAACTGAAGCCAGATAACAGTAAGTGTTATCTAAAAGAATAACAATAACATCCCTCCCAGCTCCTATTTCACGCAATTTAAAATTAGACCATACAAGGGATGGAAGCAAGGAGGCCCAGAGCAGGAAAATGAAAAATTAAAATATCAGATTAGACATTTAACACTAAAACCACTACGGTTACAGATACATACTTAGACAATTTAAAATCAAGTTTTATTCCTCTTTTCCAACGAGGGTTTTCAATACATTTTTGTGTTCATCTTCCAAATAGAGAGACAAATAATGTGGACTTAAATTAAAATGGAAAACAGGTAATTTGGTCCCTTCATGTATGTACGGGAAGTGACTCACATCTAGTGTTCTGGGGCAGTAGGGAGCATCGGAGAGACAAGGGAGTCGAGGACTTTCACAAAATGGGCAACCAGATAGGAAGACTCAAGAGTTTAAAAAGTTAAGAACTAATCCCAAAGATATACAAATAAATTATTCAAATTGAAATTAAAAGGCACAAATTTATCAGTTCAAAGCCTTCTAGGACATGAAGAAACTGGGGACTACATTAACATGCTAAATGCACACCTGGCTTAAAAAAACCACTTAGTGCCAGTAAGCAAGCAACGTTTTGCAAATATGGGTTAAACTAACACAAAGTCTGACTCCTCTCGCTACGTACAAAAAATAGCACACAGTTCCCAGAACTTAATTTCCTAATTTTTCCTTACTAGAGATTTTCCTTAAAGACAAGTGGGACAGCCTGTCCTCTCCATCAGGTCAGGGAACAACAAAAAAAAAAAAAAAAAAAAATATGTTCAACTAGGACGTCTTGAAGCAACAACCCTTTGTTTCAGTTAGAGACGTTCTCCACTGTGCCTCAGGAAAGCAGGTGCCATCTCTGTCCCCTGCACAGGGTCTCAACAGTGGAATAAAATACTCATTTCCTCTACAGCAAATTGCAGTGAAACACAATAACACAACCTGTTCCAAGACAACCCCAAAATGAAGTCCCCAGACTTCAACTGCAAACCCGCCATCACGCTACCTTAGTCACTTACCAGTTGTGATGTATTCAGCAACTAATTCCGACTCTACTACAGCAATGGAAGGACTTTCTGGAGAATGCCTCTTTTCTTGGGTCATCTGGATTGGGACGGCCATTTGGCTCAAGTCAATGGTAGGCTGCCTTGGCTTCGATTCTAACTTTTCCTTCACCGCTTTGGAAGAGAAAAAACATAAAATGAACTTCCAATATATAAACCTCTATAATAAGATAAACCTCCAATATAAAAACAAAAGTTTAATTACATAAATACTGAACATTATATAATAGATTCAAACTGTTACAGGATAAGAAGAAAGGAATTAAACTGATTCAAGGGAGGTGCTTTTCAAATACAAAACTTATTACAAACTGCTGCTTAAGCAAATAATGTTTGAAGTTAACCCAAACAACCACATGCATTTTCACACCTGTTGTCTGCTGAAGTTCCAGCAAAGCTTTTATCGTGGAAGTAGCTGACTGAGACTCACTGGATACATCCTGGTAAATTATCGTAGGGCTTGTGTCCACTGCAATTTCATGTTCTGACCAATCTTGACTCCTTGAAGCAATGACATGGACTACAGGCTGAGAATCTGTTTGCAAAAGAAGAAAGGCACATCAAGTCATCCTAGAACCATCTGGGGATGGAGGTCTCTTGTCCAGCTTCTTGTTTTAAAGCAGAGCTATAGTTCAAAATTAGACCAGGTTACTAATTACCCATTACAGCTTTGAACACTGCCAAGGATGTATACTCTCACTCTGCAACACTTGAGTTTTTATTACATGGGACTCCTTCAGTAAAACACCGTTGATGTTATAAACAGAAAAAAAATATCCTATATCTTAGTTGCTTATAAAAGCTTTT
>KL284651.1:5462-29782 GCA_000699545.1 Podiceps cristatus | reverse complement strand
CAGCAGGTTTCTTTCTGTGTTGAATTTGCCTTGGATTGAACTATTTGACAGAAGGTTTTAGCAGTTCAGGTATCAACAAGTATTCAGCACTCTGAATTAACAGCTCCTAAATTTTGTTAAGCATCAAAACTCTTAAGTTTACTTAAAATGACAGTATAGACCAACAGTTACAGAATAATAGAGAGGCACATAAATAACTACACGTTTCACCGAAAGACATTTGCTTTTATTTAATGTAGTGATACACCCTATGGTCACGCCTGACCAAAGGCAGTGTGGTTTTTAATGATCTATTATTTTACCTTCCTCTACCATATTAGAGCAGCTGCATTGATATCATAGAATGGTTAGGGTTGGAAGGGACCACCCTCATTGCGAAGAATTTCTTCCCAATATCTAATGTAAATCTGCCCTCCTTTAGTTTAAAACCATTTCCCCTTGTCGTTCACTACACACCCTTGTAAAAAGTCCTGGCTTGAAGCCATGGCAGCATCCCCATCAGGACTGCATGTCCGATATATGTCCTGATACAAATATGTGCCCAATAAAGGACGAAAATTCACATTGGACATGTGACAGCTCTCAGTCATGCAGTGGAGAGACACTCAGGAAAGAGGGTGGCAGAGCATGAGCTGCCAAAACCCAAAACCCTGCTACACTGCCTACACCTGGCAGACTCCCCAAAAAGAGGGAACAGGCTGCAGGCCACGAGAACTGGAACAGCAAGTCAGAAACCAGCAAGAAACCATTATCTCCACTTTTCACATGGCAAATGGAGGCACACAGTGAATACCTCATAAAAGATAAATAAACCCACAGGGGAAATGAACCACAACACTCACTGATAACAAGACTGGGTGAAAACCTGTGCTAAAAAGAGATGCAGCGAGTTACACGAAACAAGTTAGCAGGCTTGCGAGACAGTCCATCTGTATTTTATGCGACACTAAGACACACCTTGGGAGCTCTGGGAGGACTCTGTAGAAGAAGAGCTGCTATCGGTGTAGGTTTGTGGTTCTTCTTTCACTTCTGGGAGAGACGAGTTTCCTGTCTCTGCTACCCTTGACGCCTGCTGTAACGTTTCAGTCACCAACTGCCTAGTCTGTTCACTCACAACTGTTGCTTGAAATGTCACTGGCTTTGGTTTTATGAGAACCTAATTAAAAAGACAAATTTTGTGTATAGTAAGAGCACTGTAGAAAACAGAGTTGAGCAGTCAAGAGTACAGAGGACATTGATCTATTTGCGTGGCACAAGACCTACATAATAATTTATTGAAAAAGTCTACATGTAAATTCAGTAGCTCTGGTTATTACACCACAAAGCCCAAGTAAATGGTAATGCACAAGAACGTACTTCGCACTCAGTAATATGGAGTATTTAACACAAGAAACCATTAAACAGTCATTCAGGGCTGGCTACAACTACAGCGTGACAAGAAAAAGCTACGCAAGTGAGCTGGAACATGCACCACACTGATAAGGACAAGCACCTCTTCTGCAGCCCACAATAAATACAGTCTTGAGCAATCAAGACATGCAAAATATTACACCTGATAAAAGTTTAGTTCTTTTAAGTACTAAATGCAACCAGAGAAAGAGCTCAAACTGAGAGTGTCCAGAAATAAGCCAGATTCTCCATATATAGCCCCTCCAACTACACGAGGCTGCAGGGACAACCTGAACATGCATTAACCAGAAAATAACTTCAATAAAACTCTCAGATTCGAGGGACGACCTGTGTCTAGACTCTGTGTCTTTATTTCTCATGATGTAGCCATTAGCTGTAAGACTTAAACACGCATCTAGAGCCATGACCAGAGAGTTTAGGTTCCAGCTATATAACGGGCTTAGTCTTTTGGCTTGGTCTAGGTTTCCAAAAACAGCTAACAAATGCAAACACTGCGCTCAAGAAATCACGATCAAGGTCACCTCATTACACCCCTAATTCTCATTCCCCATAGATATATACTACATATATTAATCCTGCAACAAACGTGGCAACACAGTAAAAAGTTACTCACTTCCCGTTGAAATTTATGGGTACATTTCAAGATAAAAATAGGTCCTCACTGTACCTGCGTTTTCCCTTGCTGACCATAAACAATTTTAGTTGGGATGATTTTGGTGGCTGGCTGGACCGTGGACCCTATTCCTTTTGGCTGTGTAACAATCATTTTTGTGATGGGTCTTGTGGCAGTGATGATAGCAGGTTTTGCTCCTGCTGGCACTGCCTGAATAGTTTTCTCCCCCTGTAGAGAAGTCAAAGTTTACAGGTTAAACTCGTGAAATTCTTCAGAGAGAGACCCACTTCTCTAAAAAATTACACGGTTATAGGTGAGTGTCTGTACCATGAAACAAACCTCCTGCTGCTGCAACTAGACTTACTCAATACAAAACCCATTCAAAGACCAAGAACAAAAAAACCCTACAGTTGTGAATGGAAAAGTCACCAAAATCCCCTTTTCCATTACTTTACCTTTTGAGCCGCTATGAAGGGTGAGCAAAAAAGAGTAACTAAAATACACTAACAAGTTTTTTTTTCAAGTGCTTCAAAGAATTCATGTGAAGTGGAACTTCCCTCAAATCCTTTGCAAATGTTTTTTAAAACCTCTTACTTCTATTAACTCTAGTAAGACTTGAATTGAGATTCTAAAAAGCAATTATTTAAATATAGATCTTTGCATTATCCTCATGATCGAGACATCAGTTATTAGACTTTTTTAACTAACAGTCCGTTTATTAAAAAAAAAATGCAGATCCACAGCTGTTTCACAGGAAACATCTGACTTTGCAATAGTGCTGACATGACTATAGGCTCCTGATAGCTTAAGAGCAGCAAAGTAACAAACCAGATGAATAACATTAGTTGCCAGTTCTCCCAATATTCCTACTAATCCCCATCAAGTAGCTAGAAAATCACAAGAATCATATTTGTTTCAGAAACATCGTATTCTGGTGGTTCCCACTGTGTAACATCATAAGATTTCTGCTTGTGTGAAAATACAGCTTTAAGTTTTGTTCTCATTTAAATTAGGAAAGTTTCCTAAACGGTTTGAAAAAGTTTCCTAAACGGTTTGAAAAAGTTTCCTAAACGGTTTGAAAAAGTTTCCTAAACGGTTTGAAAAAGTTTCCTAAACAGTTTGGGTTTGTTTTTTGTTTTGTTTTGTTTTTGTTTTTTTTTTTCTTTTTTAAATCCTTACCCAGCTCTGCTACACAAGGAGACTTTTAAAGATTACATAATAAAAGGATTAAATCTCACAGTTCTATCTAGGAATATTAAGTAGGTTCATAATTTTTATTTGATAGTGCTTATAGGTAAAACCAGCTGAAGCTGGAAACTTGATTATGTTCTTAGGACACATCAGGTTATCCAAAAAATAACTGAACACTATACAACACCCAGGTGCAGGGTACTACAGTGTTACACACCACATAAATCGCAAGGTGGTACCCTTACTGTGAAGGAACAGTTTATTTCTGCCCTTTACATACAAAAGATAAATGGTTGGAGATGCAAGTTTGTAACACAGGACTGTGGCTCTCACTAGAGCACAAAGATTCCAGGCATTTTCTTCTATTTAATAACTTCAGGGTTACAAATCCAGTAACTGTGGCAAAGGGGCAAGCTCAAAAGTTAGTGTTTTTTTTGTTTGGTTGGGGTTTTTTCTTCCTTTGAGAATATTCCCACTTTATTTTAAGCATCTTTCATAACCCGCAAAACATACTTGCTTTTCAAACTTGCCTGACATTAAGGCATGCTGTATCCGGTAAGGAGCTCGTGCACAGTTTGTTTTTAATAGGGATTTAGCAGAATGATTGCAGCAGCCACTACACAGTCTGTCACGTGGCTATCGATTTGAGACTTCAAACTCTTACTCACCCCAGCATTCAACAGCGTTGTGACAACATTTTTGCCTGGAAGCCCTTGAATTGTAGTTCCTTTTCCAGTAGTCTTTTGCACAACAATCACGTTGGGTTTGGATGTCATTGGAATTGTAGTGATTTTGGTGGTAGTACCTAAATTGTTGTGGGAAAAGAAGTAATGTGCAGTTTATCACACATACATTTCCTTCTGCCGCAGAAGTTGCTGAGCAATATAGGAATCAGGGTGTTTAAATCTGACAGCAGAACAAAAAACCCCAAAGGGCAGCATCTCGAATAGGAATTTGTGTCACCCAACTCAACATATAAAGATTAGATGCCCGCTCATCTAAACCTTCACCTACGGTAAAAACAGGCATGCCCAGGACTGAGCAATTTATTCTATATTAGAACAGTCAGCCCCTGCTCACAAATTACGGTGCAGACTAACGCAGCTTTCTCAGGCTAACACGTCTAACTTTTTAACAGCTAGAATTAGGGGGGATAAGGACACCACTAATACTCAACTCAAGGTCCTATCCAAGGGCTTTTTTCACAGAAAGGTCTGGGTTGGAAGGGACCCCAAGGATCACAGAGTTCCAACCCCCCTGCCACAGCCAGGGACACCAACCTCCAGGCCTGGACCTACACAAGGTTGCCCAGGGCCCCGTCCAACCTGGCCTTGAACCCCTCCAGGCATGGGGCATCCACCCCCTCTCTGGGCAGCCTGTTCCAGCCCCTCACCACTCTCTCCGTAAAAAACTTCCCCCTCATATCTAATTTAAACCTTCCTTCCTTCAGCTTCAATCCGTTCCCCCTTGTCCTGCCATTTTCTACCCTTTTAAAAAGCTGGTTCCCCTCCTGTTTGGACGCTCCCTTCAGGGACTGGAAGGCTGCAATGAGGTCCCCCCGCAGCCGTCTCTTCTCTAGGCTGAACAAGCCCAGCTCCCTCAGCCTCTCTTCGCAGGGGAGGTGCTCCAGCCCTCGGATCGTCTTCGTGGCCTCCTCTGAACCCTCTCCAACAGTTCTACATCTTTCTTTCTTTCTTAAGGGCTGTGTTGGCAACTTCCATTCCTCTCCCAATATTTAATTTGTTCCTTTCCCTGTAGCAGGTTTTTATGTACCTGCAGTGACAGGTAATTCTGGTCAGCCCTCCACAATCGACAAGAGTACATACACCGATATGGAAATCAGCAGTGTTATCCGAGTGCCATTTCAGTATCTACTCAGACAGCTTTTTATCAACACCTTCCACTTTCTCCTTGAAGGAAGCACCACTCAGTCACAGCAGAGTTGCAAACCCAAAGATTCCCCTCACGACCTTCTACCCATTCGTCATGCCTGCAGATACTTCACATTTCATATTAATAAGTCTACTAATTCTGGGAAATGCTGAGACAAGATCATGATTTACTTAATTCTAGGGACTTCAGAGGCATCTGAAGACTGCTCCCTTAGCCAAAAACAAATACACAAAAAAAAAAAACCCCACCCAACCGACAAACTCCAAAAAAAGTCAGCTGCAGAACCCCTCACTATGAAACAACAACAAAAAGAGCAGGTGTCCTTTCCAAGCTTGTAGCATTTCAGGATAACCGTTACTATCCTTACCAAAACCAGCCAAGGGTTTCCCCACGTTAGCTCCTGCTCAGGACACCAATACTTGCATTTGTGGATAAACTCACTAGTAGATCTAGAAATCTTCTTAACAACTCATCATATCCACAACAAGCTAAAAAAGTTACGCGTTCCCAAAGAAGCTCCCGTGTCAGCCCTAAATATAATTTTGTAGAAATTGGGATCTGAAAAACTGAGGTACCTCTACCAGACTGCACCCCAGCCTGCGTTTACTGGATAGCTTGTGCAGCACCCTCCAGTGACGGGAGCTGCCCAGTGCCATGCCAGGTCTTCGCTAAGCATCGACGGTGGGACTTTAAGTAATTTAAAATTACTGGACAGGATGAAGCGACCCAGCAGATCTTGCTGTATGTGTGGACCTTGCTATGAAATGCAGCAGACCTTCTCCACAGTAGCACTGTTGAAGTCCAAAACAGATACTAAGAAGTTGCAACTGGTGCAAGCATGCTCGGTCCTAGTCCTAAGGAGACCCAGTGTTTGGAGGCCAACAGAGAGCATCAAGGCCAGACAGCAGACTAACAAAAAGAGAAGCAGCAGCGTCTGCATGAGGCTGGCAGGAAAAACTTAAATTAGAACACAGGGTAAGGGAAAGACAGGCTGACACTGATAAAAAAAAAAAAAAACAGGATAAGGTGGGGACCGCACAGCTGAATTCAACGTGCATAGTTCATTTTTATTCTGGTTCTTTGGGTGTGTAGTGGAAAAGAAAATAGCAGCATCCAGATTACAGAATGCTTTAAATTGGGGCTAATACAGTTTTCTGGTCTTTTGACCCTCTGACAAAGGAGGATATAGTAGTTCTCCTCCTCTGCATTTCTCTTTTCCCCCCAGGCTTCCCTCACATTAGATGCTTCCTTCTCAGATGCAAGAATTACTGCAATCCCTAAGAATGCTTTCCCTTTATAACTTCCACCTATTATTTTCTTCTTCATCCTCAGCTATTTTTCTTCTAAATTAACTTCTCCAATAAAGGCCCTAATAATTATTTAAACATGTAACCCACTGAAAAGCCCTGAATAATTAGAGCAAATCTAAATTTCCTTTTGAAGTAAGTTTTAACATCAAAGCACTCATATGCCTACCAGAAACAATATTACTGCTGATAATCTTCCCTCCCAGCGTAGCCAGTGATTTTGGTACTACTGTAATGATGCTGCCGCTTGTTGTTTTCACATAAGTAGCAGCCCCCGGAGTTCCAGCCATCCGAGCCCCTATAGAAGGGCTAACCGTTGGCCGTGTATACGTTGCTTGAGTTCCTGTTTTAAAGAGAAAACAAGGAAGTTTGATGTTAGAACAAATTCCTTTACTAGTATTTGTGGAAAAAATAAGTTAATTTAGGAAAAAAAGCCTTAGATTTTATTCAGAGACCCCATATTGCAACTTATTACCACCCTTTACAATTCTCCCAGTATTTTTTAAACCCACAGAGCAATACTGAATTATTTACCAACTTGACATTAACATCAGAGTTTTCTGAAGTGTTTTACCAAACGTTCCATGACTGCTGTATTTTAATTCCTGTCCATGTGCCTAAGATTTTAATTTTCAATAGCTGTTTAGATTCTGCCTGTATGTTTGCCACTTGCTCCCTCAGATGCCCAGGAGTTAGTCATCTGACGACACTAGAACTGATCTCTTCCTCTCTTAACAACGCCCATGCTCTCACTTCTTCCATATGACAAATAGTTTGTAAAGAACACTACCAATGACTGGTCTAAGTATCACTAAGAGAAAAATATAGTTCACAGTGATAATGCAATTTTATAGATTTAGCAGTACAAAAGAACCTTCCTGACATGGTATAAATGCTGCTTTTTCCTAGCTACTCCTTCTCAGAACGGAAACAGATCTGAGTCCACAAAAGAAGCTTACTTAAAATAATAATAGGCATCAACAGCTACACAAACATTGTAATTCCACTCTGCTTGTACTGCTGCAGATAGTGCACTGCAGACCTCAATTGCCAAAGATCTCAGAGGAAAACAGCTGGTTATAACAAGAAAACCACGTGTTCACATCCAAGAGAGCAAAATACAGGTTTCACCAATTAAATGAACTGCAAAACTGCTGGTTTTTTTATCTACTTAAGAACGTTTTTGTGAAGTACTTCAAAAATTAAGAACAGTAACCATTAGTTTACGCTAACATTCCCAACCCATGTTAAAAATTCAGAAAATTAATAAATCAGCTTTCTGAAAACAAGGTCAAAGCTGCCTTTCAACTCTTCCTCATGCAAGTTTACAAGCTGAACAGCCTGCATTATTTCTGATCTTTAATCAATAAGAACACACAAATACAATCAGATCCCCAGAAAAACACTGGGAGTTTAAAATTCAGTTTACTGGCCTTTTTATAAATTCACTGCAAGACTATGAGCAAGTCAGCTGTCCTTTAAACTCCATATATGTAAAACAGGAATGATGCCGACCTATCTGCTTCAGGTACCTAAAAAGTTTATGTAAACCTAATATATATAAGGTGCTACAGAAGTGCAAAGTATCAGTATAAGTTGCAAGAAAACTTCCTTCAAAATAAACCCAGTGGGGAAGGAAAGATTATATTTTTGTGTACCGATTCAAAGAGATCATAAAACGAATAAAAGAGCACTCACTGCAAAAAATCCTAATCTAGAATAAATATCAACAGCATTGTGGATGTGCTGTTGTGCTCACTGCTTACAAGAGAAGCGTGGTGGGTTTTTTTTCCTACCCTAATAAACCATGTTTGATCACCTGTATGTCTGGGTTTACCCTCCCTTCCCTTCTCAGAACCGTAACTTACCAGTGGGAGTAGTAACCAGTTTAGTTGTCATGATAGTCCCATTACTGCTAACCACCATAATAGGTGAATTGCTACTGCTGGGCAAAGTCGCTGAAACTGGTTTGGGAAGGATTTTACTGGGCTGCACCTGTTGAGTGATTATTTTAACACCTAGGAAAGGAGAAAGGTCACTGTTAAAATACAGGCACGAAAAGTTACTTTCTGAAATGCTTTCTCAGACCAAGCCCTAGCAGGCAAGTAGCCTCATGAGGCTTCTATTCTGAGCCCATGTATTCCTGATCCTGAAAATATTTTTTTTTCCTTTTGGGTTGTTTTTTTGGGGTTTTTTTGCTTAGTTTTGTTTGTTTGTTTGTTTTGCAAGTAACAAGACAGTCATCTTTGCCTTTCATGTGCCTGTTTCAATTCCTAGCTACTCCCACTGAGGCATGGGATTCCACTCCATCATTGATTTGTTGTAGTGATTTTTAACTTTTTTTTGGTCCATAATTCAAAAAATAGAACGTTTCCCAGGAACCAACAGGTTATAACCAATACTGAATTGGTTCATGTACAATAAGCCATCTGAAATTGAAATAGTTCTTCATCAATTTAATCTGCTAAATTCGTATGTCTTCGTTAGCCTAGCTGAATTTCATCCCTCTGGGTAAATTAAAAAAGCTTTCTGCACAAAGAGTATTGGTGGGTGTAAGGAAGCAACTGTGACCCTGGCTAGGGATGGGTGCTTTAAGTAAACTGCTCGCTCTCCTCTTGATTTATTGGTCATCTTGAAGCCACAAAGGAACTGGGCTGAATCAAGTTCTGAGTAGAATCTGCAAGAACAGAGGATGAGGACACCTTAATGCAGCAAGAATTCTGCTCCCTTTCTCTCCATTTGTGTAGCGGAAGGGGACCTCGGCAAGATTCACTTCTCGGTTGCAAACCAGGAGATTCATATCATCTGTTCAAAAGGATATCCAGGACACTCGCATCTTACGTTCCATGATGAGGTACATGTATTGCATTGTGTTGGTCAAATGCCACGAAACACCCAGCCTGAATTAATCCCATCTAAATGTAGGCATTTATATTTGTACACAAATATTTCTAGGTGAACAATTTTGTCCACTTGGGACATGAAACATCCTCTGGAGAGGTTTTCTTCTTTCTATGCTGACTATAAAAGCAGTACAGAGCAAGTAAGCTCCAAAGTTAAATAATGAAGTTAGGAAAGAGAAACTGAAGCCTTTGCATCATCCAGACACAAAACTGGATAAAAAACAAAGTGTCTGTGAAAATTGACTCCCATCTTCCAGAAAGAATAGGTAACAGATGGTATTTCTAAAGAAATTTTAACTAAAAAGCACGTTGAGCCTAAACCCATGGTAGAAGGCAAGGAGTGAAGCTCTTATTGATCAAATATTGCTCAGTGACTGGAGGATGGAGGCCTCTTATCTGTCTTCATTAGTAGATATTTTTTTCTTAGCAATGGTCCTATAATTCAAAAGGAAGTTTATCAAAGGACAGGATAGGGCTGTTTATTTTTTCATTCTATGGACTATTTTAATTCTCTGACCTAAATATACGAATATAAAATAATAATTTTACTGACGTGACTAATATAAAAGACAGACACAAAAATACTTTGCACTTTTATAGCACTTATTCCTTTAGAATTAGATAACTTTTCAAGCATTACTTCTTACCACATTGTACGGAGATAAGAACTGTATTCTATAGCAGAGTAAAGCCAAGACAGAAAGATTCATGACTTGCCCAAAGTCAACTGAATGAATCGATGTTACAAAAAGAATCCAGTCCAACTTCCAGTCTCAGATCTAATTGTATTTGTTTTGATAAGTACCTCAAAAGTAGGTTTTGATTTCTGGACCCAAGAAAATAATTAAAACACAGATTAACTTCTTTTTCCAGCAGACACAGCTGAACAGCTCTTGGATCTTCAGAAAACTGGTTTCTTCCAGGTTGTCAATCACATTATTTTTGAAGATACTGACATACCTTTCAATCTCTAAAGATAAAACATTTATTCCTAAAGCATGGCCTGTAACACCTGAACCAAACAAAAAGAGCAACAGAACCAAATTCTTCAAATAATGTTAGCTGAAAATATTAGGACATCCTTCACTATCTACTTATATCCAGGTTTAATGCCAAATCCGTAATCACACCTTACGATAGCTCCCCACACACATTTTGGGACAGAATTCTGCCCTACTTTCTTGAGTTGTGCTTAGACCTCACCAATCAGCAATATAACCCAAGATTAACTCCAACTACCTGATTCCTGCTTGATCTGAATGGTGGGCTTGATGCCAGGTGGCAACTGAGATTGCTGCGGCTGCTGTTGAGCTACAGAAGACTGTACCAGCTGCTGCCTGTTGTTGTTGCTGCTGCTGCTGCTGTTGGGCCTGTTGTATTTGGTGCAGCTGCTGTTTGGGGGATTGCTGATGCTGTTTGGGAAACTGTGCTAAGATCTGAGTTGGATTCCCAACCAAACCTTTTGGGGAAGGTAGTCTGGAAGAGGCAACTTTAATTGCCGATGTAGACACACCTGTGAAAGAGTAAACGGGTTTAAGATTAAACAGCCCGACACGAAAGAAAAATACTACCATTTCTTAAATACTTTTGCATTTAAACTGTTTTTACTACTGAAAAATGCATAGACATACATGAATAAAAAAGCTGCTCTGTTCAGAGCCAGGAGAGCTTTATACAATTTTCAACGTTGCAGCAGAACCATCAGCTAATGGAAAGATCACAATCCCAGTCTACTTCCTGCACCTTTTGTAGTACAAATAATTCACAAATATTTTCAAAGCCTGATCCTTAAGCTTCAAGCAAAGTATTTACAGTGAAAATCATGACTACAAAAAGTTAGGGATATTAGGATGAAATATCAAACCCATCAACATTAGAAGGGACTATCTGTTAGTGAGTGCAACATTATTTTAAAAGAATAAATCGAGTAATGGTATTCAATTTAGAAAACTGTGGAACGCATCATTTTTCTGCTGTTAGGCTAGATTATCTTACAAGTAATAAAGTAATTAAACCAAATTTGCAGTAAGATGAAAAGACAAAGTTGCCAAGTAAGTCTTAATACTTATTTCTGTCGTTCCCTTATGTAGTTGTAAACAACACTTCCAGCAAAATTTTACTTCATCTATAATACTAAACTGCACACCCAGAAGCACCAAAAAAGACAAAGTCCATGTTTTACGAAAGTAGTTTTTAACCAAGTCCCAGCTGTAGTGGAAAATGGCAAGAAAAATTCCTCTTCTATTTCTCTTCTACATTTAAAGAGGGCAGTGATAATGACAGAAATCATAATAAGCCACAATTCTGGTAATCTAGAAAAGGATTGCTTATTTCACTGCATCATCTAAGACAGTTTCTCCATTTTCTTGGTCAGCTGGTATCATTCATGAATTTAACTTCGATCACATTTGGAGTGATTATCAGTTTATGTCACAAAATGTTGCACCAGCACCTTCTGCAATGACACTGATAGTCTTGGGGGGGAGGTGGGAACCACAAAAAACAAACAAAAAAATCTATCAAAGAAATATTCTACCTAATTTATTTTAGAATTATAGACTCTTCCATGATCAAACCCAACTAAAAATCCACAGTTCAAACTATATGAAATTCTGCTGTAAGCCCTTGTGCTCTGTAGATTAGTACCTTCAGGACTTGATTAATAAAATCATAGAATGGTATAGGTTGGAAGAGACCTCTGAGCTCCCCGAGCCCAACCGCTGCCCCAGCGCTGCCAAAGCCCCCACTAACCCACGTCCCTCAGCGCCACATCGACCCGTCTGTTCAATCCCCCCAGGGACGGGGACTCCCCCTGCCCTGGGCAGCCTGGGCCAGGCCCTGACAGCCCTTGGGGGAAGAAATGGTTCCTGATCCCCAACCGAAACCTGCCCTGGTGCAGCTCCAGGCCCTTCCCTCTTGTCCTGTTGCCTGTTACTTGGGAGAAGCAACCATTTTCCATGCATCAGAGTTCTTAAAGCCAGTCATTTTTCGGCTATAATGTTTTAATGCTCCAAGTAAAATCATTTCAAAATGAAAAACTATACCACACCATCTCACCACATTCTCTTTAAGAAGAGGATGTGCACTTTAATTACTGAAGAAAGACAGTTCAACAAGAACTACTGCGGAATATCTTAGCTTAGTTTCATTAGTAGACTGCTTTCAGGTCTCCTGTGCTTTACTCATCGCATGTAAACATCAAGTGCATCTCCCCACGCTATTCTCAACCCAAAGTCTAGTTCATCAGTAAAAGAGCTTTTATAAATATAATGTTATTGCCATACCTTGTGCTACTGTTGACATAACCACCGATGGCGTTGACGATACTACAGCAGTCACAGCAATAGTATTTGCAGTACAGGAGGGAGTGGAACAGCTACTGCTGCTGCTGCTACTGACCAAAGAGGACTGAGAGGCAGTTATAACCACGGGTTGCTTTTGAGTCGTTGAGGCAATGACTGATGTCGGGACAAGTTTCGTAACTGCTGCATAGTTGTGGGACTTTGAAAGGATGTTGGGTACAAAAGTTGAGCTTGGAGAGGTGGTTACTATTATCACCTGAAAGAAGAAAGAGAACAACAAGAAATTCATTTGTTCTTTGCATTTATTTAAAAGCATTACATTTCAGTAATATAGCTGTGTATTATATTTTAAGGGCACCATTTAAGAGTGTCATAATCACACTTGCTGGCAACAAAATATTTCAATTAGTCTGAAGAAGTGGTTATAAACATCTCCTTAAAATCAGGAGGGGTTTTTTTGTTTGGGGGGTATTGTTTTGGGTTTGTTTTTGTTTGTTGTTGTTGGTTTGGGTTTTGTTTGTTTGTTTTGCATGCGGGTTTGGGGTTTTTTGGATGAAAACAATTACTGTATAATTAAAGTAGAATTATCTCATGTCTGAAAGCAAACAGACAGGAATGAACTGCTTGGCTTCATTAAACTGGGCCAGGAAACCTGAAGCCCATTTTAAATGGAACTGAAAGGATTTCCACCAAGGTTTAAACACTGTTCTCCCAAACCATGCACATACATCAAGAAATGGCAATGAGAGAATAGATGATGTTTTTTTCATCTTCAACAATTAACAAGCTGTGTGAGTCAGTAATGGGAAATCTTTTTGATCCATAAGGCTGTAAACAATATTTTGTCAGTGAAAAGAATGGTTTAGGTTTGAAACAATTTCTGCTTTAATTAGTGCTCTCAATAACATAAAAATCTTTCTTGTCTGTCTGAAAACCATTTGTCTAAAGAGAACAAACATTACCCCTAGTGCGAGCTACAATTACAACACCATGAATCTGATCTGACGTAGAAAATCATAGAATTCATTATAACATTGGAAGAGGTCTGTTTCTAGGTCATTTGCATAAGAAACTAAGCATTTCTTAAGCACTGAACATGGGGACTGTTTAGGTAAAGCAATTCATTTTATTTTGCTTACATGTACCTCCTTGCACCTACAAACACACAGTTAAAATAGAAACACACAGCACAGAAATACAACATATTTTCAGTTTACCATGCAAATGAGAAATTGTTCTAATAATGTAATTGTCCCAACAAAAAATTCATTTATTAATTGAAAATTAAAACTGATTTGATGTAACAAAAGCAGATAGAAAAAAAAAAAAGGTACAGAAGGAGCAAAGAAAATCTGGGTCAGCTCAAACCAAAAGTCTTACACTACTACCCAAGGCTACTGAAACCTTGCCTGACAGAGGAAAGAAATACAATGATAATGGCACCAGAAATAGACTTCAGTGACAGATCAAGCAGTAAGAGGTTAAGAGTTTATAATTATATTATGAAAAAAAAAAAAAAAAAAATAAAAGGAGCTAACCACATGATGGAATAAAAGCAGCAAATTTCACCTCTTGCCTTCCCTTTCACCCCAGTGCTTATTTTTATGGTCCCAGCTACTTATCTAATATCTTGATATCTTTAATATCTTGATCCGAGGAAAAACAAAACCTTACTACCTCCATGAGCTACAGCAAGTTGACCACAACTGACCAACGCCTGAAGGACAAGGTTTCCACATCAGCTGCTCTACCACTTTATTGCCTTCTCCACGGAGAAGGTTTTCTGTGTCACTCTTATTTTTGCCTTCTGACCAACCTTGATTTAATCATAACACCCTTCTGAAATTAATCTACAACCATGCAGACAAGCTGAACACAACACAGCTTGATTCTGGTACGAGGCTTACAGCTGAAAAGATCCTGAAGTGTTTTATCCTTTAACTTGAGTTTTATCCTGTTTCTTAAATAGTCAATTAACACCAAAAATACTTCCTAAGTGTTTGATTTTTAGGGCCAGCTCTGTTACACCTAGGATAATTAATTTAGGAATACAGTCAAAGGACAATTTGCAGTTAAAGAGGCAGATTATTCACAATAAACTTCTTATATAACCCGTAGTTTAGGGAACAGGGAAAGTTCAGCATCTCAACTAAGTAAGTACACATATGTAGGATGAATCTGGACAAAATCACAACTCCCAAAGATACCGCTGTTCTCCATTCAAAGACAGGGATAAAAACATCAGCCCAAGGTTGTCACTTAGTAACACTTCACTTAATCATGCAAGGCAAAAAAGCTTGTCAAGCATTATAGTTCAACGATTGCTGTCCTGTGACTAAGCAGGTTTGAGTCTCTTTATTCTATTTCGTTTTTCAAAATTAACACATCAGAACAAAGTTTAATGAACTTCATGTATGAAATATATCCAGAAAACAGAATTTTGGGGTGAAAATTCAAAAGTATTAACGCTCAAATCACAATGATCACATTTTTGAGATAGTATTTTCTCATGTATGTTGAAATGATCAAAGTAACCTCATCACAGGTACCAAAACTGAATCACATCTTTTAGATTAGAAAAGACTGCCTGATTTTAATTTAAAAAAAAAAAAAAAAAAAGGGGGCAAGTTAGCAAGTTGCATTGTTGTTGCCAATTTTGCTACAGTACAAACTACTTCCTAACATACATAGACATTAGTCCTGTCAGCTCTATTTTGAGACACTTCAAAATTTAGTCCCTGAAGAAACAGACATTAACTGACAGAAGCTTCACTGGCTAGATTCCCGTGTCCTAGACAGAGGACTTTATTATTAAAAAATCCAGAAACTGGAGCTGTGACATTATTAGTTGTTACGACAAATCTTCCTCCAACCTACTAAAATGTCAAAACAATTCAGAAAGCTGGCATGCAGGAACGAAGGATTTCATTCATATCCAATAACTTCACTCATATCCAACAGCACTTGTTTAAAATAGTACATTTCCAATTTGAGCGTAACAAGTCTGACATTTAACTTAAAACTACTAAAAGGGATTTCTCCCACCAAAAATGATCCAGTTCTGTCTTTTGACATATCTGAAGCCAACAAAAGAGGGCAGTGTGACAAGTTCAGATACAAATGTTACTACTACGGCTCCCTAATGAAACAAGCCATGATTTTCCTATCGTTTCAAATTAGTAAGAGACTCAGATAATACTATGGAAAGCAAACCCCAAAATTTCCATGTCAGAACAAGCAGAGGCGCAACTGCAGAAAAGACTATCAACAGTCCATTTTCTTCCGTTTGGAGATTCAACAACACACTCCATCTTTAACTACGATATGTAACATTCATAGTTAATACAACACTACAGATGTTTAAGGCAAAAAAAAAAAACCTACTCCTGCACAAAAAATGAGCCTAACGAGAACAACAGGATGGGTAGGTCAAGCCTATTCTAGCTCTGGATCTGCTGCACTGAATGCAGGATATTTTATTTTCTGATTTATGCTCCTTCACGGATTTCTATACATGTATTCAGAGATGAAATTTGATTAACGACACTGTTAAAGAATAGTGAATCAAATGAAAGCGTTAAAGAGCTCTGAAGCGGGAAAAGGCCAGAAAGCCAGTTCTTTATTGCACATTACTTTAGTTAATCTTCCTTGGTTTTAAAGTTTCCAAAAATCAGGATGTGGGAGCTCTGCTAATTTGAATAGAGTCATAAAACCATTAAGACGACGAACAGAACAAGTATCTTGTTAAGGTTTGAGCTCAATAGTCAAACTCTCACAGTTGGAAAAAAAAAAAAAGTGCTTGTTAGCGGCCAGACTACCATTAAGGCCAAATTAATTCCACAGACCATCCCCACCCCAAGTCTGCCTTAATTAATAACCGTACCAAGAAAGAACTTGGTCTGAGCCATTAATCTTTTTTTAAATCTTAAGAACAAAAAAAAGCAGACACATCTGAAATGCTTCCTAAAGCATGAGAAAAAATAGTCATGCCATAGATTAGGCACATAAAAATCTGAGTCCAGCAGAAAACTTCAACACAGAAAACCTTTTCCACACACTGCATTCTGGTGAAAGCTGGGCACACTCAGCTGAAACAATGCAACTGATTTTGACCACTATAACACTGTTAATGTGGAATGAGAAGTGGCACACTAGTACTGAAAGCCCCCCAGTCTTTGATCAGCTCTAAGAATAAGCTTTAGAGACCCCCAAAACCCTAGTCTCTAGACGGAAGGCTTGGCAAAGGAAAGCCCATGCCATCTCTCCTGGAATTCTACTACTGCAAAGAATAATTATAAATAAGGAAAATAGAAATAAGAAAGATTACCTTTGACCAATAGTTGTTACCATCTGAAGGCTGTTCAGTGGCCTATGTGATCCAGTTCTCAGTGGACTAGTGTCCATATCACAAAACCCAACACCACAAATGGTACTAACTGGCAACCTTGTTGGCAGTCTCACCAGAGAGGCCAAGAATTGAATGAGCATGGAGACTGAATCCCCTCTCATCCCTAGAAGTGGTCCCTTCAGGTCAGGGTTGAGGCACATTGGTGGGGCAGTCTGGGGGAAGCTTGCACTCCCGCTGCCTGTGCTGTACCTGTTCTGTGGATAAAAAGAGGGCTTCAGTCTCCACGGCTGTCAATCCAGGTCCTTTCACACACAGGTGAACTAAATTCATACAAGAGTTTGGTTTTCTCTTTGTTCGTTTTAAAGAGGGATTACCTTATCCCAAGCGCAATCCTTAAAAAAAACAAAACAGCTAGACAGTTCATCGAAAGGAAGAGTCACACACTGCATCTTACTCATTGATAAAACCAGAATAAAGTAACATTTGGCAGCTTCCCCCACATACCTTCTGTGTTGTCGTGTTTGTTGTCTGTGTTGAGGGCTTAGTGAAGGTTATTTTCACAGGCGACATGTGTGGTGGTAAGGAGTTGGCAATGCTCTGCATTATATTACTCATCTTGGGGCTGCCACTTACAGGCACTGTGATAGTTTTAGTGACAGGAGTCACTGCCTTTGGGACTTCTTTCAGGAGAACGGGGGAAGAACTAGAAGAATTCGTTCGCCGTCTTTTGCGAGGCTTTTCATCATCATCTGAGCAGCTGACGCCTGGAAAAGAAGTACTTTTTCTAAATTATATTTTCCTCATTTGCAGCTCTCAGTGCTTTCTAAAACACTTCAAACTTTGAGTCTTATATCCTCTTTCAAATAAGAGAAAAAGACATAGAAGATAAATTATTTCTTATGGTCACAAATAACCTGTACCACAGCACAGATGGTCTTAGTCCTTGATATAGATCACACTTAAAGTGCCATAAAGCAAAGAAACAAATCCCCCAAAACCCAAGTTACTCAGTTACTGGGTTACTTCACTCAATTTAAGAGATTAAAAGAACCTCAGAGCCAGTAGAGAGATTTCAATATGTCTCCAGAAGCTTGACTAATGAGACTACACACAGGGCAGGGTTTAGGCTAGCGTCACACACATTTCAGTTTAAAACATTACACTACACCGTTGTTGTTGTTGCTGGTTTTGTTTACAGAAACTGGACTACTGAAGTTTATCCTCCCGTAGTCTTCTCCAATTTCAAACTTTCTACCTACTTCCGTGCCATGCTTATCATTACAGAACCCTCCCTTTCACCTCAAAACATCTTTAGGTCCCTTTTTGTAATGACATACTTTAACTGTGAAGGTCAAACCTCACTTTATCAGCTTCTGCCTTCTTTGGTGCATTTTGTGCAGCAGATATAAGCCAGCACTTAACACACAATCATGAAAAAAAACCCAAAGAGAAATCCAGCCTCAAAAGTGTTCATTCTTCCTCTCAATGATCTACTGCTCATGTGGGAAGAAGTCTGCTGCAATACTCAGCTGAGCAATGGATAACTTTCTGCAGCGTGATCAATGGACCTTAAATCTATACAAACCTCTCCTAAGCAGGTAAAAGGTTCATAAACTGGTATACATTACAAACAGTTTAATTACTTTGAAAATCTCTTACATCTATTGGGTAGCATTGCTGTTTACCAAATTAGCCAGTGTTAAACAATTAAAAAACTAGATATGCAGCAAACACATAATCCCCTTACACAGAACAAGACGGAAGATGTCTCTCTGTATGCCTGGGGCTTGCATACAAAAAATGCCGTCACAATAAAAAACAGTCTTGCTGGTAATCCAAGCAAACTTGGTTGGCAGTCAATCTCTAATTAGGGTCAAGATCTAATTACAGTCAATCTCTAATTAAAATAACGAAATGTTCTGGCATTCAAAAAGTGAAGATGCAAGAATTAACGTGGGCAAGAAAGTGACCAGTAGCACAGCAAGTGATTTCTGAAAGATGGGATTCTCTCCTAGCATGAGCTCATTTGCAGTCTCTCTTCAGAAAGCTGACAGTTGTATCCACACAAAGATGGGAAACTGAACTAGAGAAGCAAAGGCTCTGTTTTAAGTTTGCTCTGAACTCAAAAAACACCCCCCCCAAAACAAACAAACAAAAAAAACCCAACAAAAAACCCCAGGTTTAGCTGTCTGTAGCAGTACAGATGAAGTGTGGATCTACAGTCCAGATTTCAAAGCTCTAAACAACAGTTTACTTTATGGCCCTGAACAAGCCTAGCAGTGATCTCCATCTATAAAGAAGAGATTTGGTTACACAACTGTAAAGCCTGTTACGAACAGGCTTTTATGTATTACTGCGAGTGCACTGCATAAACTTGTAACTGTGAGGTCCCGAATCACATTGAAAATGTGCAGGAATTGCAGAATCCATCTGAATCAAAAACATGCAGCTTGGATGTTAGGGCACAGCTGTTATTTTGGTGGGTCACCAAGAAACACTGAAGAGACAGATGTTTGTGGTCCTCGTCCACAAAAAAACCCCACTCAACACAGAAGAAAGCAAGTAAGATTAAGCTAGCAGAACATTATTTTATGTTAAGAACAGCTCACTTCATCTCCTGTTTTTACCACTGGGGTTCTGTAAGAACCTTCTTCTAATTTCACGTTAGAAACTGCATTTACACAGAGTCTTCCACAAGCATTTAGCTAAACGGTAATACAGCTCGACTATAACTCACACCTGACAGGCAAGGAAGCAGAGGCACGGAGAGGTTAATGGCTCAATTGGAGTGTGACTTGGATGAGGTCACACAACAGATCAGTGGCGAAGTCACAACTATAATTCAGGCCTCCTGAGTTTGCTCTTAAGCAGGTTTGTTAAAACTAACGCAACTGATGTAACACATGCGTAAAGACACACGATTCCTTTAAAAAAAAAAATCGAAAAAAATCACAAACATGAACAAAATGAAGCACACGAAGTAGGGAAAAAAATAAATCTATGGATGGATGGAATAAAAATGAGAACATTTCATCCCTCTGTCATGTGTCTAGACTGGTTTTATACTCATTACCATGTCATAATTCAATAGAGGTCTAAATTAATTTTTTAAGAGGTTAAGAACATTTTCCTCTGAATCTTTAAACTAAAGCTGAGTGATTAGTGTATTGAATCAGAAAAATGAAAAAATCTTAATCTAAGGGGTTCCACGGGTTGATATGGCCACTAAAGACAGTGGTTTGCAGGTAACATTTACGTACAATGTGACGCTTCTGCCTAGATAAAAGTTTAGACTAAATATGCACATATAGCGTAAAAATTAAAATTCTTAAAATATTAAAATAATCCACAGCAAGCATAAAAATAGCAATTATCAACATCACTATTAATCTTTGCCACCTGCAAAAATGGGCAACAAGACACAAGAAAAAAAAAAAGAGACTGTTTCTAGACATTATGCCCTGGATTTCCAAATTTAAACACATGAAGATGGCGATGCGGTGGGATTTCGTACGGAGTCTTCACAGTTGCCCAGGAACGCAAGCTTCGCTTCCAAATAAATCACAAAATGGCCAGACATAGTTAATGTAAGCATATAAATGCTTGCCAAACTACTGTATTCTAAAGAATCCTAGGTCAACTGTGAAAGTGGAAAGAAGGGACCTTTTCTAACTCAAATAAGTGACTACTAAGCGTTATGGAAGCAGAAGGAAGAGGGAAGCGCTCTGCAGAAGCAACCGACAGAGCCACCTTGAAGACAAGTTCTGAACAAGCTGAATTATAAATCCACTGATATACAGCAATTCCTGTAGTTTATTTTCAAAATACTTTTCACTGTTGTTGTCCTTGCCATTACCGCTCCCTGCAGCATTTTACAGTTTTATCCTGAACACAATTTCCCTGAAAATGGGAAGCAATAAATTCATTCTTTAGACTAAAGAAGGCATAAAAGGCAGCAAACGACTTGCCCAAGGTCAGAGTGTTTAACTGGGTCCATGCTTCAGCCACAAACAAGACTGTCCCTTTCTTTCCCTTTTGTTAATCAGTTGCTAGTATCACTTACTTTTGACGTACACAGTACTTCCACTTGGCAAGACGACTACATTGGAGGCTGGACTGGCGGGTCTGGGGGACTTCACTGTTGCTACACTGCCACTTGGAACAGGGGTAGATGTTGGGGTTGAAGTGGTACTTGTGTAGGAATAGCAAACCACCACTGAAGAGGAGAAAAGACACCTTCCAAATAACTGAAGTGCAGAATCCCATTATTCTATCACTATTTTAACAATTGAAATGGAAGCCAAAGACTTATTGGGTCATTAGCCACATCTTTGCCTCTGCAATCTTGTTACTGTTGAATAATCCCCGCTTTGACCTAAGCATGGCCACGGAATTAACGGCCTTCACAGACAACACTGAAATCTAACCTCCCCTCTTCCTGTCCCCAGAAATCTGTGCTGTTGATTCTAGATTTTTTATTTGTATTCATCTGATGTTGTACTTAATTTTTTTATTTTTCATTTTTGCATTAATTCAGTATTTCAAACCTTTTTGCTTTTCTGTAAATGACCGTATCTAGACTGGTAACTGATAGAGAATAGCTACTGCCTCCCCTCAACAGTACATCAGCTGAAGAAACCAAAATATTCCTTCAGTAACGAAGTAACTGATTTTGCTAACCAGCTTTTTCAAACTGTTGCTTATAAGTAATAGTACAGTGATGCAGTATTTCTCACAAAAACAAAATGAAACAGCCTGTTTCAAAAAGTGTTACACATTCTCCAGTTGCATGAAGCATTTGAGCCTGGTCAACCAAGTTAGATGGAATGTGTACTAGCATTATTTAAAAGGCACAGGGAAAGCAGAAAGCAATTTTTTTTACTTGTTAACTTGGTATATTTAATCTGAAGTTTAAAAAAAACAAACAAAAAAACCCAAAAAACACACCAACACAAACCCATAGCAAAAAAAACCCAAACCAACAAAATTTTCTCGACTTTTACCAAAGCTCATTTACACTCTTAAAATAAAGTGTTCTGAAACATCCTTCATCACTTACAGAACTTTACAAATTCTTAAGCCATTGGTCCAAGTTTTTAGAGTTTACAAAATCTATCAAGTTAACCAGTGAATTTCCCGCTTATTTCCCGGTGAATTGGTTTTCTTAATTTCAGTTACTAGTTTGCTCACTAACACAAAGCTGCTGCAGATGCTGCAAAGGCATCTTTTAAAGAAAAAAAAAATACTTTTTTCGTATTTCTATGAATACTGTTCAGTAAGAAAGATTCAGATTTTTTTTTTTAAGAGATACCTAACACTTAAATCTAAGATAACAATTTATGCTGTGACATTATTTTTACATTGCCATACATTGGAGCAGAATCCCGGGTTTCTCTTACCTTCTTTGTTTCCAGTTTCTGCGGGAACTGGAAGAGATGCGTTGTGCTGAACAGCTGCATTGGCAACAGCATTAGCGGTAACGGTAAAAGCTGTTTGTGGAACAAGCCGTGGCATCAGCGGCACCAGTCGACGACCTTCTATAGACCATTCGCAAGAGCTATTTGGTCCAGACATACTAAACAGAAATGCACATTCTGTAAGTATTCCAAAATACTCAGCACTCTTATTTAAGTGCCTTTTTTTCAACAGTGGAAGTCTAAAAGGCAGTTTCTGAAGACGTAGTAGGGCAATAATCTTCAGCTTTCTTCATTTCATGAAAGCCCTTACATTTTTCCCACCTGATGTAGAAACCCTCTCATAGAAAATTGAACAGTTGCTTCTTCTTTTATTGTTTTGTTTTATAGAGCCCTTAAAGGGCCAGAGGTGTGTGGATGTCATGCTCAAACCCTCCAGATGAGATCAGCTACTATTCGGGTACAGCTGGTACACTCTCTACTTCTGGATGACACAAATACCTCCACATCCAATAAATTTCATAAAAGACTACTGAAATGGATGATGTTACAGGGAAAACCCCTCGGCTTCTAATGCAAATCTTGTTTTACCTGAAGAGTTTCTCAGACTTATTAAAGCAGTCCCAAACAAGGGAACAGAACATGAAATGACTTAAATACACCCTGAGCATCTTCCTCAACAGAAACCAGTCCACTGCTCTAATTTTCTCACAACCTTAGTACTTACAAACTAGAGTGTTTCCAAAAACTGCTGTTCTTATCTAGATGAAGTGTTTGTTTACCACTTTTTTTACGAGTCATTTGTCAAATCAGCAAAACCAAAATGACAAATTATTTTTCAGCGCCGTTACGTTCTTAAGCAAATCAACCCATTTAATGTATTAATGTATTCTGAAAAACAACTTCTCACATACACTATTGCAAGTAAGTTGCATCAAAAGCTACCACAAATTAGTTCTTAAAACGCAGAGGATCCGCTCTGTTGTTAAATCCTGATACGCTTCAGCGTTCTTCATACATATTCATACAGTATAAGCACAGCAACATCAGCTGAGGTAAAAATACATTTTTTAAACAAAAAATAAGACTACAAATGCTGCATACAGCAAAGCTACCAAAGTCAGCTTTCCTAATGAGTTAGAGAATTAATTTAAATCCAATATTACACTACCAACTACCATTTACAAAGAATTACCAGGGGAAAAATAAAGACATGCAGCACTTCACAACTGCACCTTGTCTGGATTATATCTCATCCATTTGAAGTTCAACACCTCAGGACAAACCTTATGCTTGTTCTGTAAAATGTTAAAAACAGATCTACTACTTAAAAAAGGAAACTTGATTCAAGAAAAGAATCCTGATTTGACAATTAAATGCTTATTTTTCATTATTTTTCCCCCTTTCTTTAAAGGAATGTAAGGACACTGGTGGTTTTTGTTTGGTAAACAGTGTATTTCTAACTCTAAACTTGAACATTAGAACACTAAAACACTAAAATGTTAGATGTCCTTCTGCAGCACTAAAACCCGCTGATTTTGGCAAGTCTTGGATCAGACAATTGCTAACTCCAAGTGGCCTGCTATTTGTATGATTTCCTTTTTATTTTAACTCATAACATCTAAGCTACAGTAGCTAAACTTAAAAATCGGTGGTTATAACAGAAAAAGAAGAAGAAAAAAAGATATTTACAATCCAGCTCTGTTTAAGACAGTTTTTAATAGTAAGACTGTTAAGTAACTATCAAAGATACGTAAGCACTTGCCCTCCTGCTCCTCTCCACCGCTCCAAATCATGCGGAGCTTGCGAAAGCAAACGCAAGGAGGAACCAGCCCAGTCGGTGCCAGCACAGCAGCTGCATCAAGCAGCGAACAGTGGACACTGATGTCATCAGTTAGCTTGCCTTTTTTTTTTTTTTTTTTTTTTTTTTTTTTTTTTT
>JMFS01118331.1:0-35408 GCA_000699545.1 Podiceps cristatus | reverse complement strand
CTGCAGACAAAAACTAGCTCCATCCTGGCCAGGACAACTCCCGAGCCTCTGCCAGCAAACATGAAAGAGGAGAGAGTTTCTGCTGGAGCCGTCCCCACGGTTTCCTGATGGCACAGGAGCCTCTGAGGACGTTTGTGAGGTACAACCTGCCTCTGCTACTGGAGCGGCTGAAGCTCCAGCTTTGTGGCTACTGGCGAGATCCTTTGGCTCCATGGGCACGACCGGAGTCTGCCACCCCTCAGCACCCAACACCTGATCAGAACGAAATGAGGCAAAGCTCAGCCCTAAAAACAGAAGCCTGAAGCAACCTTCTCCGGGACGTTCAGGATGCCAGCGGCCACCCTTGCTAAGCCTGCGCCGAGGCTTTGTGCCACCGTGGTACCGGGCCTGGCTGATGTTAGATGCTTACCTCTGAACTCGTCTCTAAACCGAAGATGTTCTTTTGTAATTCTCAGCGGGGAAAATCCTCTCCTGCTGGGCTCCTGCCTGCTTTTCACATCAAATAAGCCTCTTGCAAACAGGTTTAACTTTCTGACACCTCTCTTTAGCTTGACAGGTAAAACTGTATCAAATAGAGGGCTAAAAAATTGTTTGGGGGTAATTAGTCTGCAAGAATCATTACTTAGAGAGTCCTTACCACTGACAAACATTCAGATATTTTAACCTCAGCCCTTTTAACACTCTGAATCTGACAGAGGGCTGAAAAGGACCTGGCTTCCCTGTCACCGCATGCATCCCCTGGGGCTCTCGCAGTATAACAAGACAGCTGTGGGTATGTGACACATGACGTTTTCTCACTGTTTGGGTAAACAGCGTGAGTCCAAACAACCTGAATTTTTACCTGTCAATTGCCATAATAGGTCCCAGGTTTGGGCATTTTTCTAATAGAAAAGTAGGTTGTAAATGTTTATACAGAACATTGGATTTATCACCGGAGTAAATCAGATGATGTTTGGGAAAAATAGTAGTGGAAGTTATCTACGGCCATAGCAACTTAATAGGTCCTTCTCACCACAGTACTGAGAAAGTCCTTCTTGCAGGGCTCTCCCTGGGAGCTCAGCTCGCCCGAGGAGCCGTGGAAGGAGCAGCACCGCAGCGCGGAGCTGGGAGCCCGGAGGAAAGGACGAGGCTGGGGCTGCTGATGGACACTGGCCCATCAGGCCAGGTACCTGGGAGGCCGGAGACCTGCCCTCTTCCCTAGACGTTCATCACAGCTTTCAAGGTCAAACCGGGCAGCTGCCAGGAGATGAATTTAGAAGTTCGCGGTGCAGATGATCAGCAGGATTGGGTTCTCGGTCACCTTAAGTTGCCCCTTATTAAGAAGATACAGTTGCGCAGCGAGGAGTACTCATTTCCCAGATCCCAGGCTAATACCATGCAGTCCTATCATTGGCTTTGGTCTTTAATCATTCCAGATACACAACTCCCACTGATGTCAGCACAGGTTTTGCATTCTTGCAAAATCAGCATCTTTTACAGCAAAATCCCACACTCAGCTTTAGTGGGAACTGGGTGGCAAAAACACAGTGAAAAATCCCAGGCAAGTCTCCTTTTTGACCTGACTTAAAATTAAAAATGCAATAAATAGCACTCAGCAGAGATCTGAGAAAATGCTGTAGGACTGCATAGCAGCAAAGGGTATGCTCGCTTTTGTGAAAATGTCATTGTATATGCACATATGTGTATATAAATATACTTAAAAAAAATAAATATTCATGTATGGACTGAAAACAAAGACTTCCTACACGTCCATGTTGCAATCCTACAGACCAACACAAGGCTTTTGAATTTGGGTTATAAACACTGAAGAGGAAATGTTTATATTCATCCATCTCTACTGAACCCATTTTAAAACATCTGTTTAAACACTCTGACCATGGAGTACTGGCTCCATGAACGTGAGAACAGTTTACTGGATAGTGAGCTACAATCTGCCTGTGTGTGCTCTTGGATAAAATAAGGTTATCTGAGGTAGTACCGCTTCGCTAGCCTTGACCAACTCCAAAGAAAGAGAATGACAATCTCTTTAATTAAGGTTATCAAATTACCTTGCACTGCCTGGCTTCCGCTGCAGAAAAGACGTGATTCTCACAGGTCAGTTGATATATGGGATCCTTAGGGCAATTTGCTCACGTGTCCAAGCCCAACTTCTCCCCTTTTTAAGCGATACCACAAGTCTGACCTGCGACGACTTCAGCGTTTTCCTGCCAGTGCCTTTTGGGTGCAGGGTCCCATCAAACAGAGCAAGGAGGACGCTCTGCTGCGTTTCTCTCCCTACGGAAGGTGTAGAGGCACTGCCGATCCCTTACAATGCCACCCGCGAGCAGGCGCAGGCCTTCGGGGACACAGGAGCATCAGGGAGCGACGCGCGGCAGGACCGCAAACAGGCAACTCCCTGGGAGGGCAGAGAAATAGTTTTTCACTTTTACATTTTCGTACTTACTGAGAAATAACCTTATTCTTGAAAAATGTCTCTTACTCCATGAATCATTCCTGTGGGTAGAAAAAAATATATTTTTTCTAAAAATAAATCAGAAAGCCTCACAAAAAATCATGAGTTTATAAAATTTTTGAGGGACTGAAAAACTCTTAAACTTAATTTAGGACTCAGTTTTCCCACTGCAGTTTCTCAGCCCTGGTAGGAGCTGTAGGTATTTGAGTCTGGAACACAGATATTTTCAAATTTATTGTCAGTATGACAATAATTATGTAGCCCATTGAGATGGAGTGGTGTGATTTAGTGTTTTGGAGGCATTTGTCATGTTTGATGAATGCATCTGGTGATTCAGGGCAATGAAAATGCGAGATTTCCAGCCGGTGAGAGATAAAGGATGCTGGCTGATACATAGGGTTATGGCAGTGGCTATACAAGGTTACAAAAATTTTATTTTTTTCTCATTTGAAGGAAGATGGGAAGGAAGATACGCTTTAGCTGGCTCTCCAAGGTGGAGCTAAACGGGCTGTGTAGACATTTCTAACTCTTGCCCAAAACTTACTTGGGAACTAAAGAATATTTTCACTTTTTTCTGTTCTTGGTTTCTTGCCTGTCATCGCTTACCTGAACACAGCACCCATACAGGTGCATTCAGGGAGACCTTGTGAGGGTCTCCAAACTACCCCAGCATTCACGGTTCTGGAGAAAGTCACAAAAATACCTTGTTTTCTCGTTTACCTGCTGTAGAGTGCACTAAGGTCTGACACAACGCCAGCTGGAGACTGCCTTGAGACTGGGTCCAAAATGTAGGTATTTTCTCAGACAAATCGAGTCAAATGAGCCTCAGAAATTTCAGCCATTTCCAGACTGTGTCCAATAAGGTATGTCTCCCTTTTTGATTTAAAGTTCACAGATACAAACAGCGTTTTATGAAAACCAGGTATTTTGAAGTATGTTTTATACTGCATCTTTGTAAACAAATCCTCTCACTCTGTATGGCTCAGGGACTCCCCTTTTTACACACAATGCCAGAGAAAGTGCCCGGAATCCAATTTGATTTTTGTATTATCACTGAATCACCAACGGCTTTCAGCGAGCAGAGATGTCTTTATCAAATGTGGTGAAATGGCACAATACGGAGGTAATCAACAGCTCAGAAGTGCCATTACCACCTCTGACAGAGCCATCTCCAGTTCCTTGAAAGCCATCATTGCTACAATAATAACTAGTAAAGACCATAAAAAAAGATGTCTTTCCTGATTATTTTCTATCTGGCGTTTGTTCTGCAGTAAGTTACAGTAATTCAGTAGGAAAAATCCCGTGTGTGAGCCTGAGAACAGCGGTCTCCACGGATTTGAGAATTACTTCTGTATCCACCTTTGTGCATCCGTCCGTGGGCAAAGGCGGCTGCGGTAGCAATGCGGGGATAAGGATACTCCAGAAGACACAAGTCCACAGGCAGCAGCCCACTGGGAGACCCCATGTTCTCACCATCATCACCATTTTCTGATAAAGCCATACTCTGTGGCAGTGGTGTGGTCAAGACTTAAGGCAGTAACCTCTTCTAGTATTTGAAACATAGCATTTATTCACTTCTCATACATCTTTTTGGGTGTCAAAGAGATTTTTTTTTCCCCGCTGCCTTATAGCCTGTGGACCTGAAAAGTGCCTAAAGCTAGAGGCTCTGCTTTCAGAAGAAATCTGCACCTGGAATTCTGAATACACGGGAGATGCTATGTTGTATTTTTCAGAAATTGGCTTGTAAAAACTCCCACATTCCTACCAAAAGTCAAGTTAGATCACCGCACCGCACCCGCCCCAATTCCCCTTCACAGTTTCCATAGCGCGTTGTTCATCACTCCCTGCTCTAAACAGTTGTCTTGCAGAGTTACGTGCTTCCCACGCCGGAGGAAGCTGACTTCGGTAGAGAATGGACTGTATTTCAGTTTGACAAATTCGTAAATCCTTTAGGGATTCCGTCAAATGCAAAGCGCCATGTGAATACAAGCTGTCACTCCATCGAATTCACCACGGCCGTTTGTGGAGAAAGGCGCTATCGGCGTGCAAGAGCTGGGCACCGAACACAGGGCGTTTCACACGATGAGCTTGATTGTGCTCCAGCCGCTTCCTCGCTCGGACTGCCACCAGCCAGAACGTTTCCATTCAGAGTTTGCTGAAGTTTCTGTTATGAGGGGATATATCTGTCACGCTAAAAAAGGAGCCATGTATTTATTGAAAGCTCATCTAGAAGTATCATGTGTCCAAGCAAGTCCATTTGATTTTCACCTTATTATAAGCTTCAACTTCCACGTATAAGATCCACTGAGAAATAATGTCCCAATCAAGTAACTACTCCTGATCGAGGATCCACATCATATCAATCAGTGTGTTAAAACCTTAGTAAGGCTGAGCTATCACAATAAATTCCTCCACGAAGAAAGGTGCTTGGCTTTCTCCTTCTCTATTATTATTATTTCCCTTGACTTCTGGTTTGGTAATGATGCATAGATTAACTCATGAACTCTTGACCCTTAAAATGTTATGATTAATGCCAGTCTCCAAGCCGATCCTGTTTAAAATTCCTCTCGATTTCAGTATCTTGCCCTGAAAAGTACTGAGTGCTTTTAGCTCACAGGGTTGTGCTTCTAACAGGACGAAATGGAAACCCACCTACCTCTCCATAATTAAAACCACCAACGGTGGAGGCTCAATCGCACCCAGCCGAGCTCCACTTCATGGAATGGTATTTCCCCCTTTGAGTAGCCCCGTGAGGTCCATAGCACACATGCCTCGCTGGAAGTAAAGGTGTCAGCATTTGGCCTGGAAGAAAAATGGAATTATTTGTACTGTATATATTAGCCAATTTCTCAGTATATATTTAATTCACAGGCAGTAACGGCAAAACCCCGCTATCTCTGCCATTCTCACACACGGTGCTGAACTGCTGCCTCTTTACCACTGAAGCGTGTCTCCTGCTGCAGAATCCTCACCGACACTTTCAAACCAGCTTTTCAAACCTCTTTTGTTTATGTATATGGCTGTGAGAGCCTTGAAACTGGGGTCTCCATAGGTGAAGGTGAAATATTTAGCACAGTTGAGTAAGGTGTGAAAACACCATGCAAAAAAACCTCAGGTTAGAGGCTGTTCAAGGCAAAAAGAAAGGAAATTGAGGATACCATTGCTTCAAGAGCAGATGAAGAGCAATGCTGGCTTCATTAATGGATATATTCCTAAGTAGATTCAGATGTGCCAGTGCTAGTCCATCTTTCTGAAATATTTTAGTCTCTAGCTTTCAGATGGAAATACTCCATATTAACTAATACCTCATTGTACCTTATGTTATTTGGGGTTTCCAAAGAAAATATATTCCCCATTCATATTCAGTAAAAGCAAACTCATGTTCTGCTGCTATTAGTGGAGCTTTAACTGAATCTGAAGCTCAGCTTTCACTTAACAAAACCAGCTTTAGATGTACTAGAGCATCAATCCATATAGCAGTGCTTCTGAGGAATAAATTGATTTTCTCATTGCTTTATGTTGGCTAAAAATTATTCGATTATGTATTTAGCTCCTAATGGAAACTCATTAGTAGATTTTCATTTCATGCTTGTTTGCACCTGCAATCCATTTCTTCTTGTCCAAAGTACTGTTTCATTTAGGTTGCATGCTATAAATTTTCTTGCATATAAACTGATAAGCATCAGCCAAAATTCAGTATCCGTGGTCTGAAATAGCTCAGGGCCATCATTTTTACAACGGCATCATTAAAGCAAGATCTCTGGTGATTCATTGTCACTTATTACTGTGCATATTGATGTTATAACTTGCCTCTTGGTTTACTCGTTAATTTTGTTATCTTTGCTAGTGACAGTCCCTTGACGTCTTCCTGTTCGCGCTTCCCCTGCGTTCTGCCAGATCCTGGCAAGGCTTTTTTAACCCGAAGATGGGACCTACCTAACTCTGGGCACAGCGTCTGGACGCCGGAGTGTGGAGCGGGGGAACCCATCCCCCTGCAGTGGGTCCCGGTGGGTCACCCCACCATTGAGCCACCAGCCCATTGAGTCACCCCACTCTGAGCCACCATCAAACTACCTAATTTTCCGTGGGCTGTAAATTCTCCCGCAGGGGCTTACCTGGCACCTTGCAGGGGGGCAAACCCTCCAGCTCTGCTCGGCAACTCCATCACTTAAATCCTAAAACCATTTTCAAACTATGAATGGCAGTGAGGATTAAGTACTGTGCATACACCAAATTATTCAAATGCATTACTTTGTATTTTGGCCACAATTAAACCAGAATGCTAAGCTCAGATGGTGTCTTAGAAGAGCAGGCTGCATTTGAAGGTTGAGAGAGACACTGATTGAAGGCTCACTTACAAAAATCAGTCCTTACAAAAATCAGACTTACAAAAATACAGTGTTAACATCAGTGCCATCATATTTTTAGCTGTTCCTGATTTTAAACCATCATCTACACCACTATTAACCTAGTTTAGCTGCACTTAACTCACTTTGATTCATGCTACGTATTTTGTGGCTATTATTCTGCACCCAGAGTCTGAAAATCAAGTGGAAGTAACTCTTGCAATAGCAGGAGTTTATTTTGATTTTTTGCTTACCCCCATTACAACGTCAGTAATTCTGAGCTTTGCAGAGCTTTGGCAGAGCAGCAGGGATGGGCCAGAGGTTTGCACCTCAGCTACATTTTCATGCAAGTCTGTGGGCCTGCAAGGGACAAGAAAGCATCACCAGTCCCACCGGGACGCAGTCTCACTGAAGCTTTGTGTGGATAAAGAACACCACCATTATATCATTGCAATATCATCATAGTTATCACAGTAAAAATCTCTGATGTTCAATAAAATTCTAATAAAACATATGCTCAGTGGCCACTTGTTTTATTTGGAGGGATATGTCGTTATCTGTGTTGGAATAATACCCTATTCTAACCCAGCCAAATCCAGCTACTGTGCCATCTGGTCATTTTTTTATTATTTTTTTTTAACAATATAGCTCAACTATACTTTTAACTGCATAGATCAAAGGAGTATATTATTGTCCTTAAAGCACTAGTTAAGAAAATGAGCCAAGTGAGCCCAACGAAGTCAACAGGAGAGTCGCTGCAGTCCTGGTATGTAGTGGGGGACCAGAGGAAACCCTCCGTGCAGACCAGCAACAGGGGCTCCCGCCAGAAGGATGACCATCGAGCCGAGCCAGCTCTGCCCTGCAGTGCCACCTCACCTCTTGTCTCTAAGACCTCCTTGGTCCACAGGAATGGCAACACGGCTTCACAGACCCAGTGCAGGTCCCACCTTCTCAACTTCTCACGTGGGCAGTGTTCTGAGATGCAAAAGGCTTTCCAGTGGGTACGAACGGGACAAGGTGCTTTTTTAGATGTTTCCAAAGCAACTTCAACTAGTGACAACATTAAAAAGCGAGGCACTTGCCCATGGACTGCTTGATTTGTGGTGGTAGGGCCGTATCTCATTATGATTTGTCCTAGAGCACAACATGCCCAATTTAAACTTCTCCTCCCCATCTTCCTACTCCAACTTCCTGATGTGTTCGTACCGTTGGGATCTCCCAGGCGGTGCAGCAGAAGGAATCAGTCCTAGGTGAAGGAGGAGGAGCATGCCGCTTACTCTGCTAAACTTGGAGCCTGCTTCCATCTCCTGTTCAGTAATGCTGTTAATTTTCGACCTACCACTGTCTTCCTTCTTGCTCTTTCATCTCCTTTTGCTCTTGCTCGCGGGAGATGGAAAACACAGCTAAATCTCAGCTAGACCCCACACAAGTAAAAAAACGAAGTAATCATCCTTCCTCACCCATCCAATATTCCCTCAAGCATTTCCCGCTCAGTCACTGCCCACCCTGAGCTGTGCCACTGAATGACAACAGGGAGTCTCCTGCTGGCAGAAACTAGAAGTAAGAAGTCCAGATATCAGAGGTGCAGGATAGCAGATGACTATAACTTTCACATCAGAAGTTGCTGGGCATTTTATTTTGGAGTTTTGAATTTAAAACCCCCCACATCCTGGTTAGTGAAGCGGAATCTGATCAGAATAATTATGTCACATTTCATTTTCATATAAAAAATGAAGAAGTTGTTCAACTTCAGCAGAATTATTCTGAATTGATCTGAATATGAGGACTGAATCTATTAGTGCTGTGTACTAATACAGCCCCAGCACTGAAAAAATACATTTTCTGTAAAAAATATCTATCTTATCAACCTCTTTAACCCGCTGAGAGTCTGCCTGTATTCCCCACCAAAGTAACTGAGAACCGGCACAGGTTCTGAATGTGCCCGTTAAGTGGTCATGATCAATACAAATCCATTTTTCAATTAAGTAGAAGATACTGGGTGTATGCGTATTGCCTGCAGGCCAAAATAGTTTTGAGTAAAACTGGATTCCAGAAAATAAAGTTTTGTTGGTTTTGCTGTCTTTTAAATGAGCTTTACCAGCATGCAACTCCAATCCTTGTGAACTCTGCAGATTAAATTTCCTTGCAGTAATGACCACTAGGAATTAGTGAAATGTTAATCTCCCCACCTGCTGTGTGTGATTATACATGAGTCTAATCAACCTGATTACGAAAGAAAGCAATTTCTGCTTTTACAGAATTTTTTGTTGTTGTCTGCTTTAGTTCTTCTTGAAGAACTGTAAAATTCCTTACTCTATATTTTAAAGCAAAAATAATAATTAAATTAAAATGTGTAAAGAGGAGCAATGGAGGCTGATAGTAATTGCTTTACAACAGATACAGTAATTGATGCTCTGAGGATTTACTTCAAAGCATAGAAGTCGAATTAGAAACCTAGCTTTATCTGGATTTGCGCTGCTTTGATGAAGTCACTGTGCCTTTGTGTCTTGATTTTCAGCTAAACTGTTCTTAATGACAATGCTAATAATTACAGTAGGACTAAATTGTTTTAGGGACATGAGGATAAAAGACAAATTTTGATTCCATTTAAAGCTACAGCCACAAATGTGACACCTTTCTGCTGTCAACCCTGAAACCAGCTGGATGGGAAAAGGCGGAAATGCACCAGTTGAATTCATCGAAGTCGGCTACTTAATGCATTGAAGGCGGACTACAAAGACAACCTAAAACGCTTCATCTAATCGTATTTCCTGTGTAAATATTTGTTTGAGCCCACATGCATTGACCTACCAAAAAAAAACCCAAAACCAAACCCCCAAAAAACAAAACAAAAAAACCAAAAACAAAACAAAACACAAAAAAAAAAACCACACAAAAAAAAAGAAGTTAAGGCTGGGTGCACACAGCCTTCTGAGCGGGTAGTGCAGTGCAAAGATTTTCCAAGTCAGAAATCCAGGAAAATCCGTCGGAGTACAGAAATCTGAAAATACGAGGAACGCAGAGCGAGCCGCAGCAGACTGCTGTGCTACTTTGCTCATCAGTCAAACCCACAGTTTCCTTCTCAGTAGCCACAAGCCCCAGAATGCCCGAACTTCGCCCCCAGCACAGTTACAGCCACCCCCATGGCTGTGCTCTGCGCACAGAAACACGCCGAACAATCCCGGCGTTGAAAATTGGAATATCGAATCATCTGGTTCAATATATTACTGCTGGTTACCTGAAACCATTCAGGACCCGATGAGTGTTATTCCACTGGCAAGCTTAATGTACCCAGAGAAATATGATGCCAATTATGAAACCGGTGTTTCTCAGCACTTTGCGTGCAAAGAGCAGGAGATAATCGGGGATCTCCATGGTGACAGTGTTAAGGTAGCTGGGTTACCTGAATGATAATTTCCATCCTTTCATCTGATCTTCATGGGTTTTTCGCTTCCCATCTTTACCTCTGAACGTGTTAGGTTTCTAATGGAGAGGAATTGACAAATATCCCAGTATTCCTCAGAGGAAAAGCAAATCTTTTCTCATATATACTCCTGCAACTTAATTTGCCTTAACAATTTTTGCAGGGAGAGCTGCTCGTGCTAGGAGGGAATTTGCCTTCTACACACCTACAGCCAGCTTTAAATTGGTCTAGAGAAAGGGCAGAAAACACCTTGCTAAAGGTGTTTTCCAAAAACTCCTAGCAGAAAGTCCCTTCCCCCGGACCTGTGCCTGGGGGGCTCCCAGCTCCCCCACACCACCGCTTCTTCCCAGCCCCGCTTCTCCAAGCAGAAGCTCCACTGGATACCCCACAGATAACCTCTGATCTTCATTTCTGTTTATGGCTCCCACAATGGCCTAGAAAATTAATGGGCATTGAGTCTAGGGCTTTCATAATTTGTAAGACCCTCATCCAATTCGCAATTTGGAGGAAAATTCTACTGAGATCTCAAAGCAATCTATCACTCTGAGGCAGAATTGACTTTCATTGATTTCAGAGAGGTATGCCATGGCCACGATGGTAATGAAAGCCCGTGTTTCCTGAACTGTGAAGTGGCCGCTGCCTTTCTTTCCTCCTCGTGCTCTTTAACCATGTGCTTATTAGAAAGGCTGAACATTTTTCAGTTTGGCTCATTAAAATCTTCAATACCTTAAACAATCTGTTTTCTCTCCCACTTTGGGTTGTACAGGAATGTCCTTGGAAGATGAACCATAAGCCTGCAAAAGGAATCTCAGAGGTGGCAGGTGAGACCGATATCCCGACTCGGGCACCCAGCAGCCTCAGCAGCATGAGCCACGTCGTGTTCCGTGGCAGGGCAGTGACAACGGGCGATTTCCGAATGCCATTAGCAGCTATAAATCTGCTCCCAAAACACCCTCCAGGCCCCTCCTGAGGACGGAGGGAGGCCAGTGCGGAGCTGAGAGTCCCGTCTGGCCGGGCTGGCATCCCCAGTGGGGCGGCGGGAGGGAGCCGGCAGGATCGCTCCAGCCCGGTCACCATGTGCTGCTCACTCCCCGAGATTTTAATGGGACAAGGCTTCATTAAAATTGTTTTCATTCCCCGTGTTTGATGCAGCTGGTAAGAAAGACGCTGCCCCAGCTGCGCGCTGTTATTCACAACTGTCACTCCGGCAGCGCACGGCTTCACGCGGAGCGGGGAACAAAAGCGAAGACCGATTGCTGTGCAATCACCCAATTAACTTCTGCATTTTTGTTTTTCATCTGTTTCTGCTTATTGGAGAAATAAATACAATAGATCATTAATGCTGATGTTCAGAACACTATGCAGTCACTTCTCCCCCTCTCTTTACAGTGCTGCGTTACCTAACACCTGGTAGGAGATTTAAAAGGATTCTCTTCATCTCATTTCATGTATTAGTGCTAAGTTTAGCTTCTGTAGGTAACATTTTCTGTTTAAACTTCAATAAAAAGGTATGTTTAGAATCTCAGGGGCACACTCTCTGCTCATTTGAGACAAATGAGGATTATATAAGGAGGAACATGAGCTACAAATAGGATTCATAAAATTAATTGGCTCTAAGCTGCAGCTGAGCGGAGCTGAGCCATCAAAAGTGACGCGTGGCCAAAGCGTGAAGTTCCACGCGGACAGCCCCGAAGCCACGGGGCCAGGCCAGCGCCCGCACGCCCGCGGGCTCTTGCAGCAGCTCTGTTGCACTCGGCTCTCCCACGACTGGGGGCTCCTGCAGAGCCAGCCGCCCCGTCTAACCGCCTGGTCCCACTGCCGCAGTCCCAAAGGCTCTCCGAGAGCTCCAGGCTGTCTCGATCTTTCCGTTTATGTGGTGCCACGTAAGTTCTGCCTCCCAAGAGGACCACGGATGCTGCAGACAAAGCCTGGAGCAGCACGCAGAGGTTTTGCATACTGCAGGGGATCTCCGTACCACTTCTAATGAATGAAAAAATTACAGCACATGCCTGAACATTCAAATAAAGTGAAAAATCCACAGTTCGTGCTTTGGCTACAACTGCCAGTCCAGTTGCCAGAATTCCTCTGCACAAATCTGTGGCTGCACGTGCAGTGCTCCCACTGCTTGAGTTGTTTGTTGCACTAGAAACAACAATATTCCCTATATTGATTATATCAAATACCGTGCTGCTAAATCCATCGGAGGAAATTTCTGGGATTCCTTGCAGGAGCCCGTCTGCCATCCCACCCTAGAATGCTCCAGCCCCGAGACACGGCCAGGAGCAGGGCAGTTATGTGGCCTCTCCTCATTTAGCAGACTGCAGTTCATTGCCGGGAGGATCAGTTACAGCTGCCATGCTTTAATGAGCTAATGTAAAACCTTTAGCTGAATCTCCCTAATTGCATTTAAAGCACCATATATATATATATATATATACACACACGTATATATAAAACTTCTAAAATAGCTTCCACATGTTCTTCCATTCCAGAGCTCTCTTTAGTTACAAAATGCTGAGAGAAGCATGTTAAATTCTGCCAAGATGCGCATCCCACCGATTTCTACCACCAAGCCCAACTTGAGTTAGGCTCCTCGTACCTTTTCAATAGCAAACAAAAAGTTGTACAAACTCATGCTAAGCAGCGACATAGGAAAATGGAAACAGGAAATAAGTTAAGGGCCTGAAGAAAATGCTGAAGGAGACGGAGCCCCGCTCCCCGGTTCTGCGGAGCAGCAGGACCCCCGGCCGTGCGCTGCCACGGCTGCTCTCGCAGCTCCTTCCGTAGCTCTGGACAGCCAGCCCTGGGGGTCCTGTCGGCTGCCCGGGGCCCGTGCCCTCAGCATCTCAGATGCACGGAGTTTGCACACAGAGACTCCGTAATCGGCCAGGAATTAAAACGAATGGGAGTAAAAGTTCTCTTGCGCCTAATCGATAGCAGTAATATTACTGGGAGTATAAAGCCCGGAAAAGACAAAATCTCTTTATCTTTCCTTTCTCTGAAGACTATCAGCTGAGCAAGGCTGTAGTTCATTAATAGCTACTGAAATCATCCCTAATTTCTCAGCAGTGTTTTATGCGCCATCATTGACATTTTAGTCAACAGCATAATCGGCCAGGACAAAACAGTCTGTGGTCATGTCCGCGGGTAATGAACATACCAAAATGGTTACCAGTGAAATAGGGGAGTAACCACATGACCACTTTTCTGTACACCCTGACATAGTCCTTTGATAACCTTTGCCACTTTTGGTAGCTCGCGAGGGGAGGCTGACGTTCCTCCTCTTTTAGTTAAAATAACCTGCATCTGCACCAAACAAAACTTGCAGCTCGGAAGGCCAACGGTCTCCTGGGCTCCATCAGCAGAGGGGTGGCCAGCAGGGACAGGGAGGGGATCGTCCCTCTCTGCTCTGCCCTCGTGAGGCCCCACCTGGAGTCCTGTGTCCAGGTCTGGGGCCGCAATACAAGAAAGATGCAGAACTGTTGGAGAGGGTTCAGAGGAGGCCACGAAGATGATCCGAGGGCTGGAGCACCTCCCCTACGAAGAAAGGCTGAGGGAGCTGGGCTTGTTCAGCCTAGAGAAGAGACGGCTGCGGGGGGACCTCATTGCAGCCTTCCAGTCCCTGAAGGGAGCGTACAAACAGGAGGGGAACCAGCTTTTTAAAAGGGTAGAAAATGGCAGGACAAGGGGGAATGGATTGAAGCTGAAGGAGGGAAGGTTTAAATTAGATATTAGGGGGAAGTTTTTTTACAGAGAGAGTGGTGAGGTGCTGGAACAGGCTGCCCCGAGAGGGGGTGGATGCCCCATGCCTGGAGGTGTTCAAGGCCAGGTGGGACGGGGCCCTGGGCACCCTCGTGTAGGTCCAGGCCTGGAGGTTGGTGTCCCTGCCTGTGGCAGGGGGGGTGGGAATCTGTGATCCTTGGGGGCCCTTCCAACCCAGACCTTTCTATGATTCTATGAAAACAACCCCTCATGTAACATTTCTCTATACAGAGAAACTACCAAGTTCAATACATCTATTATTTCTTTCTAGAGAAATCACACCCACTTGGGTGCCACCATGACCAAGGACCAACATGAACAGCGGGTGCTCTGAAGAGCCTCCGGGCAAAAATGAAGCGACAAAGTCTGCCCGGCAAGGAGTGAGGATCCAAGGAAGGACAGTGCAAACACTGCTGTGGTCGTGTCCTCAAGTGCTGGCAGGATCCAGCTGCATCACAGCGCTGAACTCATCACGGTAACCCATGGCTTTAATTCCCTAAGAGCAACAACTACTGAGTAAGAGCTGCCTGGGACAAGTCCTCCATCAACTGAAACTCCTCTTGTGGCTATTTTTGAGGGCTGCCCTGCTATTCCTATACACTATATGGTGCTTTACACTGCTTGGAAGAGTCACTAGAGGACCACCCAGTTCTTCACACCCAGCCATCGGAGCAGTAGTCATCAGTCCCTTCTTCAAAAGAAATGGGATGGATGTGTGTTTTTGAGATAATCCCACAGAAAGAACTAGATTTCAGGGTCTGGGAGTCTTACAGCTATTCAGACATGGTTTCTATTTAAAGAAAATGAAACCTTCCCCTGTTGATAATGTACTATTATCAGGTATCACCTGCTCCCCCGTGCCACCCCCACATACACACCAGAAGGAATTGAGAAAGTAGTTGTTGACAGATCGCTGTGTACAGGGGATAATAGACACCACCGTCATTCGTGGAGGAAAGGGCAGCTGGAGCTGTGACAAACCAGTGTGGCACCGACTTCTGCTGCTGGGAATCACACTGTCACTCCTACTTTGTGCAACTCAGTTCATAGTTGTCAAAACAGGCATTTGCTTATGTACCTGCTAGAATAAAATTAGTCAAAATCATATCTTCCCCTGTAGCATTGGAAATATTTTCACATCTAAATTTTTCAGTCTCAGTGCAAACATACTACTTTTGGCAGACATTACAAAAGACAAATGGAATAATGTCATGATGCTTTATATAATATCATATCTGGAAAAAAACCCCGTTGCCTATATGCATATGTCAGTGTAAATACACATCGTCTACCACTTAAATAATAAAAATCTGAACATTTTCAAATCTTGCAAGACATCCAGCCTTTCCCCCAAAGCATCAAAATCTTGCACACAGCTCACCACCAATGGCCATTACACAGAGTATTATATCGCTCTCTGAACCTTAGACCTGAAGGAAAATAAATTAACGTTGTTTTTGGAAAGAAAACAGAGAGTCTTCAAGATGTCACTGGAGCATGACCATCCTTGAGGGACACTCACAGAAATCACGGTCCAATTTCAACAATGAGAAGGGGATTCTCAACTCAAGTTAGATGGATGACTCGCCACCCTCTGACCACCTTTTAGGTGGCCTATAGACAGAGAGGGAAAAATGGGGATATTGTGCATGCGCAGTGGAAAGGCAAGTAAATATTTAAGGTGGAACCCACTGCAGACGGGGAAGTCACGTTCTGTTTAAACCAATCGAATATATCAACGTGGCCAACCTTTCTTATCTCAGGAAATACATCCTATATTCACCAACCTGCCAAAGGCAAGAGGAGCTACAGCGCAAACCTCAGGGGTGGGAAGGAGCCCTGGAAGGGATTCACAGCAGGTGACGCCAACAGCTCCCTGCGGGTCCCACCTCTCCGCGTGGGTTTGGTGGGCAGCTGAGTCCCACGGACACCTCCGGACCACCCCTCACAGCCCAGCAGGCCGGCTGCCCCCAGCCAGGGCCGGGGATCAGCCAGCACCCCCTGCGCCAGCACAGCCTGATGTTCTCACATGATATCGTCCCGGCTGTGAAGCCCCGTCCAAACCGCTAGAAACCAGCACGTGGCATATTAAAATACAGCGAGAGCGTCCCGTGCGCTTTCTCACACAAAGTAGGTGACCCATTTTCCACACGTATTGCTGGAGCACTTAATTTTCTAACCTTTTCTCTTGTATGACACAGGGGACAGCCCTGCTACTGTTTTCCTATGGTAATGGGCTTTTTCTGCAGCCACACGCAATAAAGCAATGTAAATTCTCAGTCCTGCTCCCGCTATAGCTAATGGCAAAATCCCTGAGCGTCTGGAGAAGCCCAGGATCCGGGTTCAGCAACCTTCTGCTCCAAAGCAAAGAAAGCGCTCGCTTTTCACCGAGCCTCTTCACACACAGAATACTATTCAAACACATTTATGATTTTTGAATGGGTGTCTTCAGCTGGAACCTCAGAGACAAGTGCAGAGGGCTTATCTAGTAGTTACAAAAGCCTCATGGCATTTCTTAGAAAGAAAACTGAGTTTAGCAATTATTCATAGCCTTATGTACATTCTTGCAGGCAGTCAAGCTGACTTGGCAGACTGAAGCTAATTGGTTTTACAGTAGAATGAAGCTCTGATTGAAGTGCCTCCCATAAAAAAAAAAATATTACATACACACCCCCATACCCCTGATAACATTACTCTCGAGCATGTAAAACAACCACCCCACATATTACCAAAGAAGAAATGCAGAGATTTTTATTGCTTTGCCAAGCAAAGACCCACAAGTGAAGAATTCGGAACGGTTTGATCTGCTGTATTCTGATCCATAATTTAGCGGCTGCAGAAAGGCTGCGTGTGGCTGACATTTCAGGCTGCTTTTGAAGTTCACGAAACCCCTGCAGTCACCGTGAGGAGGGACCCGGCTCGGGAAGCCGAGGGTGGGCACTGAACAAAAGGTGGGTGGGAAAGAGCTCCAAAGCTAATGCACAAAAAATTGGTCACAAAAAATTGAAGGAGGGAAATTAATATAGCCTTGAGTTTACCGAGTAAATAATTCAAATTCTACTGTGATAATTTATGAAAATAAAGAGACATATTTAAAGATCCCAGCAGGCAGCAGGTGCTTCTATTTTTACATGTTAAGAGCAAAAATAAAAAGGCAGAAGCTTTTGCTTCACTGGGCTTTTTTCCTATTTCATGGTTACAGTTTAAAATAAAGAGCTTCCGTGTGCTTCAGGGAGATGCTATGCTCAGCGATTTCGCTACCTAAGGGAGAGTCACCCCAACATTTCCGTCACTGCTTGTGCTGTGGGTTTCAATTTCCATGCAGCCATGTGGAGGACCCTTCCAGGCATTTCTGGGAATTAACGGTTTTAGGGAGGTTTTACAGAAATGACACAACAACCTACACTTTTCAGAGGAGAAGACATTTTTGCAACAGCCTGGTGTGGGACAGCACTCAACACAAACCTGCTGTTGACCATGTGCTCTTCAAGTGCTTTCTGAAATCAATGTGTATTCACACAGGAATTCAGATCACGGATCAAATCTCTGGGTCATTTTGCAGGGAAAAATCCAGAATAGTGGCACAGTATCTACGTTCTTGAAGAAAATGGAAGATGGAGACGTGCAAAGACAAGACGAACTGGAAGATGGAGGCTTCGTGGGAAGCAGAAGGAAGAGGAGGCCCAGCACATCAGGTAGGATAGGAAACAGGAAAGAAAGGCCAGGTTGCCAAAGGCTAAGCTAGTTAAAAATTCCCATGATTTATCATAGACCAGGTTGGGCTGGAAGGGGCCTTTCGAGGCCATCCCGCCCACCCCTGCAGCGAGCAGGGACACCCGCAGCTACATCGGGTTGCTCACAGCCCCGGCCAGTCTGGCCTGGGATGATTCCAGGGATGGGGCTTCTGCCACCTCTCCGGGCAACCTCTGCCAGTGCTTCACCACCCTCGGCATAAAAAACTTCTCCCTTATGTCTAGTCTGAATCTACCCTCATTTAGTTTAAAACCACTACCGCTTATGAACTGTTATTTATGAAATTGTGTCTCATCACCTTTCTGTGTGAAGTGATTTATGGACAGCTAGCGCAAGGGAGATAAGCTGACTGACTTTGACTTCATGCTCAGGCACCAAGCTGAGCATCATTTCATCCCCTCAGGAGCAGCCACTTAAATGCAGCCATATTTAGGGGGCAAGTAGCAGCTGGCATTAGTAAAAATAGGCTTAAAAAAAAATCACAGAGAATGAAAGGCCAAGGTGGAAACCCCACTGACCTGAGCAACCTCTGGTAACGTGGGGAAGGAGCTGCGCCACACATCTTCCTTGCCATTTAGTTCTTCTGCCTGTCTTATTTATTCGATTGTTTCAGAAGAAAATTCAGTCTTCAAAGCTGATGATCTCTCCATCTGCCAGCTTTATCAATCAGTATCCACGGGGCCAGGCTGCGCTGCACATCGACACGTTTTTCATTGACTCCCACATGGTTCATTGTGTGAAAATACCTAATTAAGAGAAGAAGATGAGATTTTTAGAAAGTAAACCTTATGACTTTCTGTGGAGGAAATGCGAGCGGTAGTGCTAAATCACAAGAGGTGGTAAGTACAGGCAGAGAGGCGACTTTGAAGGTAAACTGCTGCCTCGGAGTGTCGTGAGCTCTCAGAGGTTTAGGCTTCAAGATTACACATTTCATGCACCGTACATTTGCAGCCTGACAGCAGGATTCCCCCGGAGAGGCCGGGGAAGGATCCCTGCAGTACTGCACACAATGCTTTGTCAGATCAGAAAATCCAGCAGACAGTGATTGCAGATCAGAGGAGCTTACAGCCTTTAAATCCAACAATTTGCCACTCTCCAGATGTAAACCGGGATAATTCACTCCACACACATTAATAAACCACCCTGCTTCTTAAATGCAGCACCACATGCGACGGATGGATGGACTGCAAATTCAGATCTGTTTTTTGACGACATGCAAAACAGAATTACCAAAACTCCCCTGAAAACCCCCAACCCACCCCAGAGAAAGATGTGACAGCAGCCGTGGAGCCCACCCAGCGGGCAATGACGGACTGCTGGACCCGGGACAGGGCTGCCACTGCTGCTTCCAGTCCCGCTGCCGCAGGGCCCTTGCCCGTACCCCGCTTTCGGCACGTCGCAGCCAGGGCGTCTGCCCGCGTCTCAGTGACTCCCACTGCTGAAAAACCACAGCCAAGGGCTGGGAAAGGGGTCGCTTTGTTTGCACTGAAATTGTCCTTTCCCTGAACGATTTGCTGTAGCTCCTACAGCCCGTGAACGCCCTGCACAAACTCATCTCAGGGAAGGCTTTTTTATTTTTTTTTCTGCTGTGCATAACTCTGAACCAACTCGTGACCTTGAAAAAAAGAGGGAAATTTCCTCGCGAGATTATTTAGCGAAAGGACAAGAGAGTTATGAACAGATATGATCTAACGTGCTTTCTCCCTGGAATCGGAAGGACAGGGTGAGCCTTTCTGCAGGTATTTTTGTGAGCCAGCTACGGCAAAGCCTACAGAATGCTTTGCAAACTCCACAGCAAGCCGAGGCTCCACCAGCTGTAAACTCCCGCTCCTCCCTATCAATCTAAGGCAGCAGAAAATACAGCCCTGCAGTCCTTTTAAGCGCGGTTTTTATCACCCTGTTTAAGCAGTAGCTCAATTAGCCCACTCACACGCCTTCCCTTGGGTGCCCGGCTCAGCAAGGGCCACGCATGGGTGCCAAGGGATAGGGACCGACCTCCGGCACCCAGGTGAGGGACGTGGGCGCCCGCCCCACCCGCCTCTCGGCACCCGCAGCGAGCCAAGGCCAAGCCGGGACAGTGCCGTGCCAGGGTTTCATGCCCGTGGCCAGCTGTGCGGGCACCGGCAGGTGTTGCTGGGGCGACTGGAAATCATTAGGCCGGCGTTAAAAATAAAGAAATAAACTCATTTTTATGACACAATGCATAAAATGCCTGACTTCTGCTGGGAGTCTAAATTTGGCCCGTTTGGTTAATTTGATCAGATGCCACGAGCGAGGGCACGATTTGAAACCACAAGTCATTTTTCTCCTTGGAAGAGTGGATAACTGAGTCTATTAATCTGACAATACATTTAAACTGAGTTATTGTGACAAGGGACTTCCATTATCCATTTCATCTAGTCGCAAACTGTCAGAATAAATCTCAGGGGGTTAGGGAAAAAAGCTGCCTTCCTTTGTTTGCTGTTTTTATATGCCACAACAGTTTAGATTTGGTTCACTTTAACTCATGATACTGTATAACTGTACAGGAGGGAAGCTCACAGAGAACCTTGTAGAGAAAATTGTAACTTTATGGTCATCAATGATGGGGTTTTTTTAATAAAAGGAGTCAGGATAGTAAAATTTGACCACCTGGCAGTATCTTGACATTGATTTCAATGATCCTTTTCCCCTTATACATTTCTGGTCTTTACCTATAACTGTTTCTCCCTTTGGAATCAATTTAAAAATACCTTTGGAAATGAAAAAGTGGTTTCCTAAAGCTTTGGTTTTATCTTGCTTGTAAAGCAAGTTGAGTTAAATAGTTAAAACTCTCATAACCAGAAATGAATCAACATTAAGGCATAAAAGAATAAGCAATGGTACCAAGCTTAAGATGTGAAACTGGAATTCAGAAGACAGACTCAATATTATGGCTCTACCACTGACTTCTTAAGTGTTGGGTAACTGACTCCCCCCTCAGTTATGCAGATGATGACACTTTCTTGTTATCCATATTTGCTTATTTTGGTAATTAAACCTGTTCCAGCAGAATGGTATTTACTGACGTAACTGGTAACTGGCCAAGAAGTCTAGTGGTCCGAAAGGCTGGTGCTGCAGAGCCCAGACCCTGCTCTGCTGCGTGGCTGCTCCGACACGAAGGAGGAGGAGGAGGTAGTTTGGGAACGCCAACGTCGCTCATGGCCTGCAAAACAGACAGGATGAAATTCCCACTAAACTCAAACCACCGTGCGCTCACTGCGTGTGCGGATACGAACGGAGGAAGGCAGGTGACAGCATCCGAAGAGCCGCCTGGGGAACTGGCTTTTCATCAGTCTCCGGCTGCAGCCCTGGCTGGTCCCCACCAACAGCATCTTTGAAGGTTTCCTCCTGCGGTAACGACACTTTAACCCCTGCCTACCCCTTTGTCGTCAATTCTTCCCCTTAAGTTTCATTTCAAAGCCGCCGTGAGCTGCAGGAAGTCCAGAGTGGCAGATAGACATACAGCAACAACCCCCACACTTTAATTACATCCTTTACAGATAAATATTAGTTTTGAGAAGTGAATTTTAGAGGTTTTTAAGAAATGCTAAGAGCTGGCTGTGCTCCCATGCAAAACACGTGCATAAGCTGAAAACCAAATACGCTGGAGGGAACAAAAATAAAAAAGCAAACCCGCATGTTTCTGGAGGGCAGATAAAGACACATTTATGAGGCAGCATTCTTGCTTTGAGTCACAGCTCTGGATTCTGAGTCCAGGTCCACATTAATTCGAGCACCGGAGATGCTCTGACAGGGCAGGACTGTCAGAGGTGCGGGGGCCAGCAGCTGCCCGCACCGGCTTTCAGGAGCCGCAGCTCCCTGAGCAGGTCACGCCAACCTCGATATACCAACACATGTATGGCTCGCAGGTGTTTGAATAAAAAGCGGCTGCGCTCTTACCAAGGGTTGGTCAAAAGAAATCAGTCCATCCAGTCCTAGGATGGAGAATATGTCAGATCTTGAAGCCAGGGGCAGGGACAAAGGAAAAAAAAAAGCTGTCCATTTTGAAATCTTTTACCTATTAGCTTAATTTCTTAAAAAGACTCTGCTAAGAAATAAACATTGTGACTTCAACTCACTTGAATTCCATCCTCCCAGCGCTGTTCCTGGGAAACAATGAAAACTCTAATTCATGATCTTCCCCAAAGTCATCGTTTGGTCTCAGGAGGTGGTCGGAGGCTGAGTACAAAATGTCAGTGTCACAACTCCACAGCTCGACACTTGCTTTTGATCAGATCTGGGAAGTGAGAATAGATGCAATATGCTCATTCCTTTACTGTCACTGCAGAGTATTCATTAGCTTTAATTATTTCTTCGGTTCTAGAGGGAACCATTAAAAAAATTAATCACAAATGGAAGGAACAGCAGCTGTATGTGGCCATAAAGAGACAATAAAGCATTTTAGGATACACACTTGTTATGATTTATACTCAAAACAGGACTAGAGGTAGCATATGGTGATTGCCATAAAGTAACATTTATTATAAAAACATAGAGATTTATCTCCCAGATTGGTTGTATGCAAGAAGTTGCATTTATTTTAACTTATATTCAGATTCTTGTAATACCACAACTGTTTGGTTTGTTGTTGTGGTTTTCTTTGATTGCTTTTTTGTTTGGGTTTTTTGTTTGTTTGGGTTTTTTTTCCTTTGTTTTTAGGTTTGGGTTTTTTTTGGTTTTTTAGTGTGTGGTTTTTGTTTGGTTTGTTGGTTTTTTGGGGTGTGTTTTTGTGGGTTTTTTCGGGTGTGGTTTTGTTTTGTTTTTTAACCGAGTGAGGTTACTGCAATCCTCAGCCTGCTGTACCTATAAAACAGATCCTTTAAGCACACTTTCTTTTCACTGATTTCAGCTGAACTATTCCTATGCCTGGATGCAGGAAAGGTTTAGCTGTAAGTCAGCGCCTGCTCAGGGCGACAAGTGCTTCCCCAGCTCCCTGCTCGTCTTCTGCGAGCAGAGAAGGGACCACCGCGGGCTTCAGCAGCGGCCTCCACGCGCCCAAAAGGACCCTCTAATGAGTTCGAGGTTTGCTTTGCTATAGTTTCAGCATCTCAAACCTAGCAAATGTCTTGGGTGATAATTACTATAAATAGGGTATTATCATTTACTGTAAATAAGAAACAATAATGCCTAAAACTATCACCTTAGTTCCTCCTTGCTGACTGAATTTGTATGGCAGGGAGGAACAGCAGAAAAGGCAGAAATGTACAGTAGAGACGTCTCCAAGAAGATAACACTAATATTATCAATTATTCTTATTAAGATTTGGAAATCATAACATTTTAACGTACATTTCCCAGCTTTTATGCGAGACACCTTGAGGAACAGGACAGGATACAGCCCATTACGGGATCAGAAGACACGGGGCTGGTTGTGCCTGGGGCCAGATCAAGGACAAGGCCAGGGTCAGGAGCAAAATGAGGTCTCCTGCGACCCGCGAGCCCCGGGTACGGCATGGCTCGACCCAGCCGGCTCGAGGGGAAGGTGCCGGCAAAGCACCTGGTACAAGTTTCCCTGCCCAGTTCCGCCCAGCAGCAGAAGCTGTTGTTCATGAACACTGAGACAGGTCAGCTCCCCCGGTTGATTCCTGCAGATCAAATCAACCCCTGGTGCAACACACGCTCCCGGCGGATTTAAATACTGAAACACATCAGCAAAGAGGAGTTCAGGATGCACAACCAAGATCCCCTTGCACGGGCTATAAAAGTATATTTTTTAATTCATCGGTAATGGATTAAAGCAGAACTGCCTCAATAAATAACCACTACCAATAAATGAGGGATGGATGGCCAAGATACTGAAATGTCACAAGACTCCCCTCATTTATTTACTGCCTACTTCAATATTTTTAATTCCTCCAATCCAGTCCAGAGCAACCTACACCGCTATCCTTAAATGTCAGTGCAGACCCAAACCAGGCTGGCACCGGGACGCGCCTGCTGCCGGGGAAGGGGCCGGCGGTAGGAACGCAAAGCCAAGACACACCGAGAGCAGCGACACGGAGCTTCTCATCCCTCCTCCCCACGTGGGGCCGGGCAGAAAGGTCACTCCGCGCACGCGAAGAAGCGAACAGCCTCTCAGCTGCTTTGCACATAGCAGAGCTGGGGCACGAAACGCCGGCTCACTGGCCCCATTCCCGCTGGCCGGGCACAGGTAAAATCTACCTCGAGCAGTGACAGAGCCGTGCCTGCCGAGCCCGGCTGCTCTGGCAGGGCAAGAGGTGGCCCGGCAAGGCGGCACGTCTTGTTGCACATCGCTTGCGCTGTTTCCGCCAACAAAGCGGCACATGAGTCTGCCCTACCAATGCAGGCCAAGATTTCTAGGCTGTCAGTTCAGGATTAAACCACCATATCTTCCTAGACTAAAAAAAAAAATAAAAAATAAAGGTCCAATGCTAAGGGTACCCTCTACAGCCCCGTCGCTTGCTGTTCCTGGCTTGCAGTCTACTCTTCTCCTTTCCAGTCTGATCGTGTTTGAAGTCTGGGAGACAAAAAGGTCAAAGTTGTAAAATAACTGCTGTCTGCTTCTCCTTTCCTTCCCTCCAGCTCCAGGAAAAAATGTAAGAGGTGGGTTTCTGATTGTATAAAGGAAAGGTAATCGTTCTGCCTCATCTACCTCATCATTTCTGCAGAGGCAAGGAACACCGGACCATCCCCACAGAGATCCTTCTCCTTGACTTGCAGTGAACTTCTTCATCCTTAGGGCTGCAAACAGATTTAATGAAACAGAGCTGGAAAACCATCATGTTTAGCCTCTCCGCCAAAAAAAAGGCCACGTAACCAGACTAAACAACATAGTTCCTTGACAATGGCTGAAAAGAACACGTCGAAATGCTGAGGATTATCAACACTTATCTCAGACTATGCAATGCTGCAAGGTGCTGTGAAGCTCCTGGTCGGTGCCAACACAGAGACAACACTGAAACACACAGGCCAGATCCCGGGCTGATGTGAATCCCTGTCTCCAGCGGAATTCCGGTGACTGTAATGGATTTGAATCCTTGGGCTGCGTTAGCAGCCACAGTACCTTCAACCACCGTCCCCTCGTTTCTTCTGCCCCGCGCCTGCTCGCCCGGCGACTGAGCATCACCTCACCAGCCGGCGACAGGCTTTCCCCGGCGCTTCCCCTGCTTGCTGGCTACAGCTGGGACGAAAACGCACCTCAGAGCTGGGGTAGGGTGTCATTTCACACCCAAAATGGGCAGAAATACCTACTTTTGCACAGAATGACTCAGCGGCAGAAGCGGGGCAGTTGTTGGGGCTAATTCAATGTGGCTTATGTTGCATTGTGGAGAGGCAATACAATTATTTGGAGGGTCTCAATGAAGGACAGTGATTGATACGTTTATGGCATGTACATTAAAATAAAACACTTCTGATATAATTTTTCTTCCTCTGACATAATTATAACCATCTTTAATATGACCTTTTTTTTTTGAATAGGGGTATTTATTTCAATTAAGTAGTATAAAGCATCAGATCTAAACAGAGCTGTAGGCAAGGGATTTGATTATTTAGAATTATTCTGCATCAGAATTACATTGGCTCTATAGCTCTATATTGTACTCAGACATTATATGAAATTAGGCACAACAGGGAGAAAGAATCAATCAGTCCTGGCTAAGGAATTGAGATAATAATGAGTCATTTGACGGGATTGCTCTGGAAAATTAATAATGACGGTGGTAATTACTAACCTGGGATAGCTGCAGTGCTCATTATTCTCCTTTTACTCTATTGAATGTTAAGTATTATGAAGACGTTTGTTAGAAACACAGTCTTGTCTGCAGGCTTTCAATCACAGCCGAGGACTCTCCGAGAGGTCTGAAACCCGTCCTTCTTTTATACTTCCCAGGAAACAAGCCCAAAACAATCATAATATTTGATATATGGCATAGAAAGCAGCAAATAAGATATTATTTGCAAGAGTTAATGTCTGGCAAACCCGATCTGTGGCAGCTCTGCTGCCTCTGCTCACCTGAGCCGAGGACCTGGCCCACCACCTCCTGGGGGGGGAAGAGCTGATGCATCTCTGAAGATCCCACCGTTTCATTAACCATTTTATCACCTCTGCGTCAGCGATCAGTCTTCTTGCTGACAACGACTGACAGTGATGCCTTTTCCAGCCCATCAGCCCGACTCCTCAATCAGCGAGACAAGTCAAAGTCAAAGGCAGCAGGTTTCTCCCCAGGAGAGGCAGCGACGCCGAGGGCAGGAGGTCCTGGCCAGGGAATCAGGAGACACTGCGAGCTGAAGAGCTCATCTGAGGCACGTTGGGGATAGAAAATATTCTTTAATATAACCACAGAGATATTAGACTGTAAAAATCTGCGAATGACTAACAAGAAGACGTCCAGCTGTGCTCTCAAGCATCTGTTCCACGTCTCACCGAGAGCATTGCACTACTTATTTATATTTTAAGTGGAACAGCAGAGGGTTTACCTTCTGTTGAGCAGCACGCGATGGAACTGAATGTCCTGTAACAGGCAAGAGAAGAAAAAAAAGTTGTTCTTTGGTAATGTGGAAGGGAAACAAATTTCTAAGTTTTGGAACAAGGTGGAAGTTTCTCAAAGCAGCAGCTACCCTTCTTGATTAAGGAATTTTGGATTCCTAGTCAACTTTCCTAATTACTCACATTTTTCTGCCACTGCTTTTCCCCAGCTGATTTAGCCCAAAATTCCTTTCAGCCTTATGAAATGGGCTCTTTTAAGTCACCCCATATAAACATCATCCATTTTTTTACTTGAATCCCTTAGCATAAGCCACAACTTGGTCACTATCTCCATCTTTTTCTGTCAAGATTGTCAATCATGAACTTTTTCCAGAGGGATTCATGAATTTAAGAAGCTCATCTATAGATTTTAGAAAGTTGGAGCACCTTTTAGTACTAGAAATATAAGCCATCTATTCAAAGTCCCCTGTGATAAGGCAGCTTTTCCCCCTCCGTAGCCATCCCTGCTGCTCTCCAGGAAGCTGCAGCGTTATTACGGGGCTCCGGTTGCACCCCCGAAGCCCCCAGGCTCAAGCAAGAGGCAGCAGCTAAAGCTGGTTTAGTGTCTCTGCCTGGCCCCAGCCTCCTCTCGAAGGACTCACAGGGGCCACGCGGCACCCAGACACACCCGAGGGCTTTATCCCACAGGGACGTTGCTCTGCGCGATCCAGCCGATCTCCCCTGCTGCCGGGATTCCTGCAGGCAGGGACATCCCGCTAGGACAGCGCCGGTCACAGCGTCGGCCCTCGGAACACTTAAACCTCAGTGAGCCAATACTGGGAAAAGTCAAGGCTTTTTTATTTACAACTGTAGCATCGTTAATGCCACTTACCTTTATGATTTCACCTCCTCGCTGTTCCGTTAGATTGTTTTCAAACAAGCTGAGAACAGCGATGTTCATTGTGCGTGCGATTTTACGAAATGTCAACAAGAGGGGACGTGAGCTCTGCTGGGGTAAAGGAAGATGATGACAGTTTTTAACTGCAGTCGCTGCTTTCAGGAGTCTTGTTTAGCTCCTTGACAAACCCACTGTCACCCAGGCTCCTTGTTGCGCAGTGCATACATCCAATTATTCTGGTACAGCATGGCGTGACAAAAACAAGCCAGCTATTCAGTCTAAACAATACACTTTCAGTTTAAAAATCTATTTTTTTCTTTTAAACTACTTTTTCCTCATTGCCAGGACAGATCCTGCTCCTTAGTGATACTGAAATCCCTCCTCCAAGGGAAGCAGGATTTGGATTGCTGCTCTCCCGGGTTGGTGCCACGTGCATCAAATGGCTTATATTTTATTAATCCGTGCAGGATTGAAGAAATACCCAAACAGGCTACATTTGCAGAGGTCCCCTGCTGTGATCGCTCTGACCACTGCCCGAACACTTCAAAAATAACCATAAATAGAGCTCACCTTGTGCATTTCTCATAAGGGGATTTCACAGTATTTGAGAGAGGAGGTCAGTGACATTAAATGAGATGCATAAAGTCAACAGGAACCCAAGAATTACAAAGAAGATCTTGCAACCATTAACCCACCAAGACAATGTGACCAGAGACCCGGGGACGCGTCCCCAGAGCCCTGACTGACTTCTCCCTGCTCTGCCTCCAGTCCCATAAATAACCACCCTCACGCGTGGGTGCCAGCAGCCTTCCATAAACCATTTACAAGAATCACTACTGCCGCAGAACTTGCATTTCCTGAAGGATTCAAGACCAAACGGAGCTTTCCCAAAGAATTCAGGACAAAGTCACGCTGGATACTGAGCTCTTTTGAGCGTCTCACTATAAGCATCAGTATGGAGCTGCCTCTTACCAAACACTTCTCGCTGTTCGTTTTCCCAAGAGGAAAGGGCAGATTTGGGAGTCTGACTTCAGCTACAAGTGCTAAACATCGAAAATAACTGGCCTGAGTAAGTGGGAAATCCATCAGTTTGAGACCAGGGATCCCGAAGCAAGGATGAAGAGAGCTGCTCTGCAGCACAAATGCCTTTCACAGCGTATCTGAACCATAGCAACACATTAAATCTCAGGCCCTGCTTGCAGCTGTGCTCAGCTAAGGCTAAAATAGTCATTTATATAGTCACCTCCACCTGGGAGGACGTCACCTGCAAGCACATTCCAAGAGCAAGCCCAAATTTAGTACACTTAGATCCTGACTGACTATAATGCTCCAAATGATCCACGTCTGCTCTGTGCATTTCCTTCTTCAGCGTAAACAAAGGCACCAAATTTCTGTTCAAAAGTGCATGCAAGCTCGGAGAGTTAATTATTGTAATTATCAATTGAACAGACTCAGAATGCTAATCTATTATAAAGTGGTCTGTTAATTGGTGTTAAACTGTCATTAGCCTGCCATTTCCCATGTTATCAAGCTGACCTGGAGCACAGCACCGTCGAAAAACCAATCCATTTCTCATTTCTGGCAAACAGTGATTGCAAATTTGGAGAGAAGGAAAAAAAAAAAAAAGAAATCTACATACCTGGAACTGAAATTATTCTAACAACAAAGGAAAACATCATTCAGCTGGTTTAAGTCTCAGGTTTTAGCTACATGTAGAACTGTAGTTCTGTGTACCTTTCTGTGGACTGCCTTTCCTTGCTCGCTCCAGCGGTGCCCGTGTTGGTCTGCCCGCTGACCCCAACCCTCCCAGTGCTGCCGCAGGGCTCGGGCTCTGCCAGCTCGGGTGCTCATCGCTGCCAGGGCACTGACTCCATTCCCGAGCTGCGAGTCTGCAGCTTTCCTCCTGGTGCCCGAAACCACAAGCCTGCAGCCTTCTCTTTCACGGGACTCTCCATTTCTTAACCCACCAAGCACAGCCTCCATCTGCTCCTCCTTCGGTACCTCTGGGGGCTTAAGACCTGCTACCTGAAGGGTACCAAGCCGCCAAGAACAGTGATGATCAGCACCTCACCAGCCTCATGAATCACCCCAAAAGCATCCCGAGCTGTCCGTAAGGAGAGCCCCCCCCCCCCCCCCCCCCCCCCAAGCCTAGTCTCTTCCACTCAAAAAGTAGCTGCCTTCAACCAGTCTTTGGGCTTTAATTTATAGAGGCGGAGAGAGAAGATTGGCTTAGTCACTTCTCAGAGGTCAGTTATACAATCTGCATGCTCAGGAGGGCAATGAACTTCCACTTAAGTATGCTGCAAGAGGGAGAGATGGTATTTCAGTTTCAGACTATCATCAGGGAAGGCAGCACCGCCGACTGCTCTCTCTTCCCCAGGAGCCACTGCCGAGCGTTTCTCAAGGTATCTCACCTGACTGACATTTATCCATACTAACATTTCTTTCTTTTTATTTTATTTTCTTAAATAGCCAACTTTAAAAAGTTCATGGGAACTTAAAATGACCTTTAGAAGTCCAAAAATGATTCGTTGCCCAAGACAATCTCACTATGGCGCAATCTCTGAAATACTCACCTGCACGTTGCCTCCTCCCCCCCGAGAACCACTGTCCCCATTTCAGCATCCCTCGCCAGAGGATACAGGGCAGAATTTTCCAATTTGATGGATGTGCAAGAGTTTGAGTAGGGGGGCAGTGAATTTTCTATGTGCAAGTCACCACTTCTTGGTACCTTTAAAATCAGGTTTAGGACATTAGGTAAGGGAGAAAAGGCTCAGAGATTCAGAAAGCCTGTGGAAATAGTGACTTGCCATTTTCTGAGACTCTTTCCAACATGCTTTAGTGATAACTAGGAAAGCAAAGTCTTTGTCATTTAGTATTATCTCCAGTTCTTACTTTTCTTTGCACACCTTGCCAAGGCACAGCTGTTGTTCTAGTTCATTTATGTCATTTTTCACTTTCCTTCCAGAATCCTTCCATCACCTGCCTTTGCATGTTGAAAAACTAACCAGATCACTGGAGAAGCACAAAAAGGAAAAAACGCAAACCTTTCAGTGCCATCAGTAATAAACATAGGAAGTTTCTAGATACTGGAATCCATCTAATTCAATGTCTTTCACTACTGATGGCTATTATTCCTCCATTCAGGCTTTTCTGAGACATGTGACTATTTATCATTTTCTTTCCTTACGCTGGCAGAATGCCCAAGTACACCTACATGAGCCTCATTTCTCCTCTTCCTCAAAAAATGTGCTAGTCATCTTCTATTTGATACCCTTTACTGCCACACAGATGCTCATCCACAGGAAACTCCTATTTATTTTAGTCTGTAAGACCCTGTTACGCTGATAAACTGGTCCATGAGGCAAACCAGCCATCCCATTCCTTTTTCTTGGTAGCAGATAAGCTAAGAGGCCAACATCACTTCTGTCCAGAAAACATAACCCCAGAACTGCCCATCCAGCAATATGACTTCTTTGTCAGCATCTTCCACCTGAACTGGAAGTCAAATTAATTCTCACAGCCTACAGATACCTCTTCAAAGAGCTCTAATGCAGATCATCGGTACTGGCTGTCAGCTTCTATCTCTCTGAATAATTTTCTTGGCAGTAGTAGCTGCATAAACGTCATACAGACCTATATGAGTTTTACACATTACACTCAACATTATGCAGTGGTACCAGTGACCAGTTTTTTTTGGCAGAAGATTAGAAAACCATCAGTCCCCGTCTTTTTCTCAGCCTGCCCTATCACAAGCAGAATTTATTGTTGCTGGGATACTGTCGCCGGGACATTCGCTGGACGTTTTGCTTTGCTTATCTTTAACTCTTCAAAGCGCTACACATTCCCTGTCTTTTATCTAACTCCCTCATTACCATTCCAGTCATTGCTTCCACCTTTACAGTTCCTCCAGTTGCCTTCATGTGATCTTGCCGTCTTATTTTCCGCCAGTGACTTCAAATTCCACTTGAGTGCATGTTCCTTTTACTGCAATAAAAGAAAACAAACCTATACAGATGGAAAGCTACCTTTTCCACTGCTCGGGAAAGCGGACTCTACAAGCTTTCCACGAGAGGCATCGCTTGGTTAGGCTTGGAGAGGACTGACGAGCATGGTGTCAAGGACAGCTGTCAAAACGAGTAATGCCCATTAGAGCATCCTCTACGCTTCAGTCAATCACGTTCGCTTTTACTTCACCTTATTGATACGCACTGACATGGTCCAAAACGGATGTAGAGACTTAGCAAAGACCAACAGCAAGTTTCTGCTATTTCGGGAGAATATGATCTTCTTTGGCATACTTGTTCGAGGGAGTGGCTCCTCTAAGCACAATTCTTTTAAAGAATGAGCAAACAAGTAAAGAAACACACTACTGCATTGATCTGTAATTTGTCCTTAATTACTTTAGGATTGAAATCAAAATGAAAAGATTTCCATAATACCATTAGGAAACTGTTTTAGTACAGGGAAAATAAATTAAAACCTGTCCTTAATGTCTTGGGATGCAACGGACTCATTGCTAATGACTTCTCACAAGTGCTAACAATGATTTTTACAGAAAAAAGGAAAACTGGAGAATGCCATGAAACGGTATTTGAGCGTTGTTTCTATTTTCTAAATCTATCTGTCAAAGATGTATAGCCTTTCCTTAACAGGAGGCATGCAAAAAGCACAGGGATCTCTCATTTCTTGGATGGTTAGTCAAGACTTACCGTTCAGCAGATGTGCATGTCCTTCCTCACAGGCATTTGCTTTTGACACTCAGATGAAGTGGCCTGTTGGGGGCACAGAGACAGAGAAACTCAGATGACTGGCTCACTTTTCTGTTTCCTTTGGCAAGAAGTTGGGTGCTAATTTAAAACAAAGCGTTGGTTTTTTTATGGGTGTGTGGGCTGGCAGCCTTATGCTTGCAAAGGCATGCAAGGCTACAGGCAACGCTTTTTTTTAATTTTTTTTTTTAATATTTTTAAATAAACCAAAAAGGTTCTATTAAACTAATAGGTTTAACTAACTGTGTAGAAGTTCCCAATTAGTGATTGTGCCTCAGCTCCTGTCAAGGGTGGTGGTGAAACTCCTAAAGCCACATTGCTTTATGACTCCAACTACCCAACATCGTTTTCCCCCACATCAAGAAACAACATCTAGTGGCATCATCTGTTGCATTAGAAACTTCTGTAAAGAAGCCACATCTACTGGAACAGCCCAATCAGCCAACTCTGGCACTTACCATGTAGTTAATTATTTCTGACTGCTCCATTTGCTTTGCCGTTATTACAGTGGTGCCATGACTTCTCTTCCACGTACTGAAATGATGAAGAGATGACTGAAATGATGCATTTTGTACGTTTCCTAAGAATCTGTTAGAGTCGCTGAATTTGAAACCATTCCTCTCTAACTTGGCTGTTCCTGTGGTCATGCTGGGTGTGACACTACAAACCAGTACCAGACTGATTTGAGCAGTCTGTGTGCCTAAGGCTCGCTCGTTAGTGACCTTATCGGGACTTGTCCCTTTGGAAAGAGAGCAAACTAAAGCATGAATTTACACAGCGCTATTTCTGCTTTGCAAGCAGAGTCAACGCCTTGCCCGTATCAGTCCCTTAAGGAAACCACTCTCCCTGCAGCCCCTGCAAAGGCAACAGAAAAAAAAGGCAACCTAAATCTTGGGGGCAGCAGGGGGAATCACCTTCTAGAGCGTGTCCTTCTCCACTCGTTCCATTTGCTCTCCATGGGAGGAGCCCCCCAATTAAAGCATTTAGTTAGGATGTGCGTTGCCTCTCGCTCCTCTCGCGCACGGCGAGGAGCAGCGAGGGTGGCAGGACCTCCTGCTCCGGCTAACGTGTGTGAACCTCCCAGGCTGAGACCCGCGCCCGGAGATGGAGAGAAAAGGGCAGCCACAAGTGGATGAGGAGCTGGTGATGACCGGGAGGGCCCTGGCAATCGCCTGCTCTACTAATTGCCTGAATTCACTCATTTTCCTACAATGTGAGTAGGCGAGGAGCCCGAGTAAATTGCTGGGGCAGATGATGTATAACCCTTTGCTGCAGGCAGGTCACAAAACTACAGGCTGGCTTTTAAGACATGTCTGGCCTCCACAATTATATTTTTTCATGTAGTAATTTCCTAATTAACAATTTCTCCCCTTTGAAGACTTGCGCTGGCAAACTGGGTTTTTTCCTATTCTGACAGCAGCAAAATTATTTATCCCATTTCCTCATGTAGAGATTCATTTTATGTGCTAATGAACAATGGTAAGAAGAGAACAATACAGGAAAAATACACAAAGTTACCCCCTGCTCAGATCAGAGAGAAATTTATCTGTGGCACCTGCTGGCAATTAATCCTTTGCATGCTTGAATTTACAATTAGTAGCCCTCCTCTAACGGGACTCGAGCACGCGATCCCAGCGGCCGTTCAGCCCTGCCCTCTGCCTCCGCGGGCCGCTGGAAGGGGCCAAATCCTGCTTTTTTATTTTCTAGGACGCAAGGAGGACGTTCTCTCTCTCCAGTACCTGTTAAGGGGGCACTTTGGCACGCACCAGGTTGGAACCCCTGTTTTTACGCACCTTTGGTTTGACAAGTCTCTCTCTTCTCTGTGGGGAAAGAGGTAACTTTTTCTACAAAAACCCCCCATTTGGATGGGGGTCTCCATCAGTCACCTGCATCAGGCACGTGCCCTCCAGCCTGTCGGACTGTGCTCGCAGAACAGCCTCTCTTCCTCCGCCCAGGGGGGTGGCTGCTTAAAATTGCCAAATTTTCTGCTCAACAGACAAAACCAGCTTTAACCTCCTCACTCCGTAGAGGACCTGACTGACGAAGGATCTTTCTCACTTGCGACTCAGTAACCTGCGGTGCTGCTCTCCAGACGTCTGGCGTATAAAGCCATGAACAGCTGCAACAATTACGTCTGTCAGCTACAGATTTCTTTTTTTTTTTTTTTTTTTTTTTTTTTTTTTTAAAGTTCGTCCTGGCACCTAGAAGGCCAAAGAACCTTCTGTAACATCAAATTAACTTGCATTTAAACTTCTGCCTTATCAAGTACTCAGTACAGTTTTGCAGTTCAGTGTTTTGTTGGGCTAAAACGATTCTTTGATTTTGCCCATCCGAAAATATTTCTGCGCTGCGTAAAGCGAGTTGGCTCTGCAGAGTGTAGAAAACTGAATAGAAACACTGTATGGAAATAAAGCGAGTTGGCTCTGCAGAGTGTAGAAAACCGAATAGAAACACTGTATGGAAACATTGTAAAGAATACTGTTCTTTGAAGTACTAGTGGCATTTGAAAGCCATCTAGTGCTTTAAAGAACAGTATTTTATTAAGTATTTCAAAGGAACTTTGGAGCTATTATTTCTTATTTTGCTATTAAAACCTGTAAGTTTGAAAATTAATCATTATAGGACCTTTGATGAAAAAATCTATGAATAAAATAAATTCTGAAGGCTATTTTCACAGTAAGTTATATTAAAACATTCCTTCATCTCCCTTAATTTAATGCACATCTCAAATTATCCTAAATATTAGGAATAATATTCTAACTAAATAATCCAACCCCCCTACGGCTTCTTGAATTTTCTTCCATTAACACACAATTCTATTTCTCACTGCTTTCTTGTGACCTTTAAAGAAACTTTTCGGGTTACTAATTAGCATGATAAACAATAGATTCCCATTTCACGGGCAATTTCATGGTCAAGCTACCCACGAGAGACAGGCTGCATGCTCTGCAACACTCATCTGCAGCAAGCAGCAGAGCGTCTCTGTAAAATACATTTTCCGGCAGCAGTACCTCCAGCAACACGTGTCAGTACATTTTTGCTTAATTCCTGATAGCTGAGCCTAATTCTTCCATTAGCGTAAGATCTCTGAGGAGTGGTCTCACACGGCAGGAGAAGGACAGGGTTTGAGAGCCACAACAGCAGCAGCCGAGTGCCCGGCCGGCGGCGCAGCCCGGCCGCAGGGAGAGCGGACACGCCATCGAGGAACAACGTGCGTTGCACCATCCTCACAGGGAATTCCTTACCTTTCTGTTCCGGGGGCAACTTCCTCTTCTCTCTTCTCAATTACGCTTCATTTGGTTTTATCGCAAAATTTAATTTAAAGCAGTTGCTTTTGCAGATGGGTTAAAGCATATTTTTTTTTTTTTTTACTTTTCAAGCAAGAGAAGACGAAACGGTTGCTGGTATTGTATGTAAAACTAAACCTGCTACGGAGTTGTAGGGGAGATGACCGTGGTGGGAACACCGCGGGTACGCGGGAAGGAGCCGCCTGCACGTCCGTGTGTGCGGCAGCTGAGCGGTACCGCTGCCCGGCTAGGGCCCACCTGCCCGCCCG
>KL284649.1:6918-21380 GCA_000699545.1 Podiceps cristatus | reverse complement strand
CTGCGATCATCGGTCTTAGGAAGGGAGGCTTCTGAATTGAGCCGCCGAGAAAGGAAAGACACCGGGGCGTAAGTTATCCGGGGTCCCTTTCCGTCTAGAGCAGTTGGAAGGGTGCTTAGTTATTTGGCTGTGGCGTGTGCGTGGTCTTTTGGTTTTTTGTTGTGGTGTGGGTTTTTTTTTTTTTCCCTATTGCTGTTTGTCGATGGCAACCCCAGAACTTGCACTGTGTAAGAAACCATTGAAATAAATAGCAGGGAGCGATAATCGTAACTTTTTTTTTTTTTTTTTTTTTTTTTGGTTAGTAGAAACAGGAAGTCTGCCTTCTGGCAAAGTAATATGTCAGACAGACAGGGGCATCAGATAGTAATCCCCTATTTGAATCGCTAGATGCGGAGAGATTTTTCTGTGACATCCCGGAGGGGTCTAGGGATGGTATATGCAGGTGCTCTTGCTGCATCTTGGAAAGAACAGCACGGAAGGGGGGCTTGCCTCAGCTGTGCCAAACTCTGCGTTTCTGCAGTCCTTGGGTGAGAATGATCATTGTGCTTATTGGGAAGATGCAGAGTGAGATTTGTCGGTAATTCCTGTATCCTCTGCGAAGAGCTGTCCAAAAGATTTTTCTGCTGTGATGGGAGTGGGTTGCTATAGGAGATCATCAGGGTTTCTGAGCCTTCTGTTTAAATGAACAAGAGCTTGAGGGAGGCAAAATGTCCTCGGTTCCTAAGGTTTTCTTCCTTTCCTTTCATTTCTTTCTCCTCAAGGAGCCTGACTAGTAGATGAGCATGTTAAGTCCCTTGTTTCCTATTTAATTTCCCTCATTATATGATCAAGCAGCACTAGTTAGTCTCTCTGCTACTGAACGGCTGAATGTAGAGGCTGTTCGTGCGCGGTGCTTTACCAAACGATTTGCAGGCTCGGGGCTTCATTAGCAGTAGCATGCGGATTCTGACTGTGCAGAAGCTGAAGATGGAGCGTTGAATCAGGCCCTTGGGCGTGTCAGCTGTTCAAAACACAGGTTGTTTCAACCTTGGCTTCTGCTTCTAGTTTCTTGTCTTTTTGTACAAGGGGGGGGGAAGGAATTATCATGATGTGAATTCATTTTCCTAATTTAGTCTTGGTTCTGTCTAGCTAGCCAGCTGATGAATTTTACTCTTGTTTTTCTTTGTGGTAGAATGTTGAAGAGGGAAAACACATTCTAAGAGCATGCTTAACTGCCATGAGTAACTTCATATGGCATCGTGTCTGTGAAATACTCCCGTTGCTGTTTGCTTCTCTCATTTTTCTGCAAAATGGGCTTGATCTTTGTGGAAATGTTACTGGAAGCAAAGTAGCATGTTGTATCTGCTGGAAAGTATGTCCACGAGTCTATGTTGCACACTTGGCTTAGAAACCTCCACTTTTTGTGGTAGCACAAGGTGGAAGAGTTGGCTAGTATAGAAAAGCAAGAAAAGAGGTTTTAACAAGCTCTTTTACTAATCTGTGTTCACAGTATCATTTGCTCCTTTGTTTTTGCTTTGTATATAATTCTTATTTCTACATACATGTGCTTTTGAAAGGGCAGAGCCATGCAAGGGTTGGCACCTGATGGAAATTATTGCTTGAGTTGAAGGGATTAGCCAGTACTAGTCAGGTCAGCACTGGTAGCCTAGGGCTCGATCTGAAGCCCACTAAGGTTGATAAAAAGCACTCTGCTGACCTGGATACGCTTTTGGATCAGCTCCCTAGCTGCCCATCTGGGTAACTGGTGACTGGATTCCAGCACCGTGTCTTGGTAATGATTCCTGAACTTGTTTCCAAGCATTTAAAAACAATTTAAAAAAAAATCATAGCTTTCTCTTATTTCACAAAAAAAACACCCCACACCCAGTAAGAGCAAAGCATGGTTTTATTATAAATCTTGCTTATGGTTTTGTCAGATCACTTCATTGGCTTGCAGCAGTCTGCCTACCCTAACAAGTGGTGGGTAATTCAGTAGTCTGGGTACAATCCTTGACTTGTCTTTTCAGGCCGTGCATTCAGCAACACTGATATGGTCAATAAATTATCACTTCCAATGCTGCTTGGGTGTTCTGAGTGCAATTAGACCCCTCCTAGACATGCTACCTTTGTAATTCTAAAGAAATAAGAAAAGCCTCTCATTACTAAATGGTGTACTCTCACACTGAGTGATTTACTCTCGTGCCAATATGGCTACGTGGACTCTGTAATGGGTTTAAACAGATAAAAGAGAATTTTTGGTGATTTTCCTATCTTGCTCTCCAGCAGCTTAAATCAAGGGTGACCTCGCTCTTGTCATATAGATGTGAAACTGGAGTCACATGAATCGTGTCAGAAGCAGCGAGAGTGGACCCAGTTTTTAACACTTTTTGAATTACTATTTTGATGCAAGTTTTGAATGTGAGTCATGACAAGTCCATGACTGGAAAAGAAAAAGATGACTGTAGTGCTTTGGAGGAATAAGTAGTAGCTAAAGTTTACTAAATTTTTTTTATTAGTGGGTAGCTTTTCATGCTGTCAACTGGTCTGTAAGCTCTGTATTTGGGTCTCTTTAATTGGTATCACTTAGGCACGGTGTATAAGCAGATATCTCATATAGTAAACAAAGCAGCAGATTTAAGTTAATGCTAATGTGTTTGCAGCCTGAGCCAGACACTTTTCAGGGTTATTATAACATGCTGGGCATACAGCCCATCTATCTAAGTGTCTGAAGGAGACAAAAGTTATGGATTGGCTCATTGTACAAATCAGCTCATCTGAAAGTCAGTTTCTGCTGTTTGTTGCCATCAGTAATTTAGTTGTATTAAGTAGGGCTGAGGATGGATGGCAGTGTGGCCAGAATATTGAGATGGGATTTCTGGGATCCCAGGAGCCATTCCCTGCATTGCCACAGATTTCCTGCGTGACCTGGGGCAAGTCATTAAATGTTTCAGTAAAGTAGGGTTGATGATACTTCTTTTTCACAGGGTGCTGTGAAGATCAATGTGTTGTGCAACCATTTATGAGGGGACCATGTAAATACAGTATCAAACAAAATATTGGAAGAGCGCATGCCCCATACCTAACTAGATAATACAGGCTTTGTAAGCCTGTCCTACAAATGTGCTTCGTACTGTAACATACTTACATGTAAGCATGCACAGCGAAAGGGGCTAAGCTTTAATTTTGGCAATAAATCCTGAATATTGATTTAGGGCAACTAGGAGAAGAGCCTTTGTTCATCGTAAATTACAAACTAGTATTCAGAGATCATTCCAGTTGTTAGTTGTGACATTGAATTTTGTTGTGTCTTAACAACGACGAGATAATGCAGAATTTGGCAAGGATTTAAGTATGTATTTCCTATGTGTTAGGGATAACGGCACGCAAACTTCTCCTGTGACTGCTGCTATTGTAGTCTAAAATTATTTAGACATTCAAGTTTTGGAAGATTTAACTCCTGAAAGTAGTCAGTTCCCATTCATTGGGAGCGCTTGACCAAGTGTAAACCAAGTGCTAACCAAGAGTTTGGTTATCATGAAGTATGTAAAGTCTAATATTCAAATGTGAATAGACAAAGTTGTTTTAAACTTCATAACCCCAAGCCTTCCTTAGGAGAATAAATTGGCAGAATAGTGTAGATCTGTGGGACATCTCTCTGCTTGGAAGTAAAATGCTTGTGTTTCCGTAGAACAACTTCATCAAGGCTGGTTAATTACATAGAACAGAAAGTTCTTAAACTCCATGCAGCAACTTTAATTAGAAGTTAGGCCTCCTAAATGGGTTATGATGCACAGCAATTAGTCATAGACTGTTGAAGATATTTTTTTCTTATTATCTTCTATCTAATGTCTTATAAATGGTGTTAGAGCTTTACAATCATACAAGATACATACTAGTCATAATGTGATTCCATTGCATGTTTGTTTGGTTTGGTGGTTTTTTTTTTTTTGTTTTTTAATCCATTGCTTTTTGGCACTTATTCCCATTTTTTGCCACAAAGCTCAGCAATACTGGCTATGTGGCTGCTGCTGAGGGAAACCTCCCACTTGGAGTGTTAATGTGTGCTGGGCACTTTGAGCAGGAGGTGGGATGAAGGCGGTACAGTCTGTCTGCATGACAGTCTGGTCTTGAAGTACGATTCCAGCCCAGGGAGTGCAGCGGCACGCGGGGAGCCGAGCCTTCCCCACCTCCCTCAGAGGTGCTGGCTCTCTGGCGTCTTCCCCTCTCGACAGGCGTAAGTAAACTGTGTCTCCTTTGGGCCAAGTTTGCTATCGTCGTCATCCGGAAAGGATTTATTTTTTTATAGTTTCTATTTGCAAGAATATCAGTAATTTGCATGAGATATTTGGAGCTCAATGTTTTTCCATGGCTAGCTATGCCACGTTAGCTTCTCAGCAGAGCACCTGTTCTGTTTCCAGAGACAACCTTTGCCTTCCCACCCCCCTACCATCTCCATCCCATCTTCAACCTTTGCCGTGAAACCAGAAGCAGAGACTCATCACTTGACTGTCTTCCTGTACTATTTCATTAACCTTCATCTCGGCCCATAGGTTAAATTTCAGCGACATTTATATCATTTGTTTTATTTTAGGTTGCAGAAGTCCCTTCTTATTAAACTGGTGGCTTTTCATGTTGTTTCTGAAACTTCATTTCAGCTTATTTTGAAATGGCTTCATCCTCTCCCGCTCTTTTCCTGACAAAAGCTTTCACTTCACACTTTTCCCCAACTTTGCAATGTGATTTGCAAAGTAGCAGCAAATAACTTCTAAAAATATTTATTCATTTATATATACTTTAAAAATATATATGTGTACATATATATGTAAAAGAGAAAATTTGACTCACCATCACTTAGCTCACTCTGAAAATTCATTTTTGAAACTAAGGGAGAGAGGTTTTGAAAACAAGCAAAGTATCTTATCTAAAAAAATAGTTATGAACATTGTCTACAAAATTCAGACGTCTTGAAAGCCTTAGTTATCAAGATGACTATTTTGAATCTAAAGTCCCTTTTCACGTGTTAAGAAAAGCATAAGGTGATAATCCCTTAAGTTTATTTTGACCTATGGTACACTGATTCAACACACACTTTTAAAAACAGTTGAGCTCTATTGTGATTTTTATTTTGTGGCTCAGCACAGGTTTGAGGTTGTGGTATAGCCCTGTTCAAGTTCATGAGCTTCATTGATGGCAGTGATTTTTTTACTTGCATAAGAAACATCTCTACTAGATAATTTTCTCCATCTGCTATTTGAAGTTCTGGAGAGAGAACCTAATGCTGTTTCTTCTTGTTTTTCCTTGGGAAAAGGCATAGGGCAGTGGTGGGATTTTAACACATGCAGATTACTTAAAATAAGTCAGTTATGCTTTAAAATTGTAATCTACCTAGAGGGGAAACTACAGAATTATCTGCAAAGGAATTTTGCATATTGTGCCTTATACACAAAATGTTGGGTTTGGGATGTTTTCAATATTAAACAGGAAGCACCTATTTATAAGAGCTCCTGTTTCTATTTATTTATTGAACAGAAAGTTGATGACTGCTAGAAATAAGCATTTTTTTTTAAAGACGGATGGATTCAAGAGTTGGTTTTTAAGCAGAGAAATCAGTGTTATGATTTGAGCTGAAGTAAACATGGCATTATGGGCTCTTCTAATTTCTCGGTCCTTTTAAACAGTGGCAGCGACTTAAACTCTTAATTGCCTGCAGTTTAGAGAGAGCTCTCATTTTTACATCTGCGCTCTGACCTGCACCTGGGCTGATTTCATACCACATTTTGCTTTGCGGTTCTGAACTGCCGAAAGACAAAAAGGTCCAACTGATCCTACGGCGTGGCAGTCGGTGCTCTGCAGTCGGCCGCTGCCTCTTGTGTGCCTGGGGTGAAACTCTCCTCCCCTGCGAAGCGCAGCTGCCACTGGATGTTCTGTATGCTTCCTCCTGTCACCCGTGGGAATGAAGTGTGCTGGGTCGGACCTCTGCAGGGACCGCTGTGGGTTGCACGCCTGGAAAGGAAGGTCTCCGTTAAGATGCCTTTCAGGATACTCCTCAGCTTTTACTCTGCCCTCGTGAGGCCCCGCCTGGAGTCCTGTGTCCAGCTCTGGGGCCTGCAGTACAAGAAAGATGTAGAACTGTTGGAGAGGGTTCAGAGGAGGCCACGAAGATGATGAGAGGGCTGGAGCACCTCCCCTACGAAGAGAGGCTGAGGGAGCTGGGCTTGTTCAGCCTAGAGAAGAGAAGGCTGCGGGGGGACCTCATTGCAGCCTTCCAGTCCCTGAAGGCAGCGTACAAACAGGAGGGGAACCAACTTTTTAAAAGGGTAGAAAATGGCAGGACAAGGGGGAATGGATTGAAGCTGAAGGAGGGAAGGTTTAAATTAGATATTAGGGGGAAGTTTTTTACAGAGAGAGTGGTGAGGGGCTGGAACAGGCTGCCCAGAGAGGGGGTGGATGCCCCATGCCTGGAGGTGTTCAAGGCCAGGTTGGACGGGGCCCTGGGCAACCTCGTGTAGGTCCAGGCCTGGAGGTTGGTGTCCCTGCCTGGGGCAGGGGGGTTGGAACTCTGTGATCCTTGGGGTCCCTTCCAACCCAGACCATTCTATGATTTCTGTGATTTCATAGGTGTGCTGCTTTGATTCCGAGAGACGGCCGAAATCTTTATGAATACAATTAAATCCATCAATCAAAGTGCTTCTTGCATTGGTGAGACTTGTTTTCAGTAAGGCATCTTCTCCGGCTCCCTCCTTTGCGCTTTCAAGGCCCTGAGTGCTCGCTGCTCCCAAGCGTTCGCGCTCCTTCGGCTTCCTGCAGTTGGCGTTTTAGGTTCTTTGCTATACTTAGTTTAGGAAGATAAAACATTTCAGCTCTGTCCGCCCCCCCAAAATGGATTTTGAACGATTGACTGAAAGGCAATAGATGGAGCACATGCACTGATGAAACAAAATTATCGTGTACTATGGAAGAAATTATTGGTTTAATTTTGAAAAAGAGATAAAGACAATGTTGTTTTTTCCGGGAGGTAGGCAGTGTTCAGCTGTTAGTGTTCCATAATAATATCAAGTAATGGTGTATGAGCACTTAAAAGAAAAAGGTTTCTATTTCTAGACTTTGAAATGACTCATTTACAACGTAGAGGTGCAGCTACTGGAATTCCTATGGCATAGCATATGCCACTGCAGGAGATGTCTCCTCTTGTCCCAAGGGATTCTGAAATATCCCATCTTTTCTACCGTGATTTCTATACAGCTCTGTACCTTGAAGGAGTATGAGTAATTTCCTCTTAAATTACCCGCAAACAGCCCTGTTCTCAGCCCAGCATAAAGTGCCAAGTATATTTTGGATATATGGGGGGTGTCCAGCAGTGAAGTGTGTGCAGTGCAGCAATGACTTTCAAGATACTCCTCTTGTCCTTTACTACTTTTTTTCATTCCAAGTGAATGGTCATTGAGTAGCAACTAAAAATGTTTTTGAATCTATTTAATTTCACAAACTTAATCTACTGTTTGTGTGGTTTGGGTTTGTTTGAGGTTTTTTTTGCGGGGTGTGTGTTGTTTGTGATTGGTGTTGTGGGTTTGATGGTGGTGTGTGTTTGTGGGGTTTGTTTATTTATTTTGTATTTTAAAAATTTATTTCCCCCTTGGTTTTAGTGCCCAAAACATGTGACCTTTACTGAGGCCCAGGTAGCGTGCTAGATTCACTTCGACACAATACAGGGAGGCACATGCTTAATGTGCAGCATACACACAGGCTCACTGACTTGAGCTGGATTTTAGCTTTTAAGTATGTGATTTTAAGAATTTCCATGTCTGATTCTTTGTCATCTCTGGCTAGTTTTGCTGTTTTTTTGACAATTGTTCCATTATGCACTATTGTTAATTGTTTTTAAGAGTTATGTATAATCTTTGGTGCTGGTTCTTTGAAAAGATCTTAACATTGTCTAAGGGTTTTATCTTATGGTTTCTCTTGGGTTTTTCCCCATTCAAAGAGGGGAAAAATTGTCAAAACATTTGGTATGTTTGGTCTTTTCCCAACTTCGTCAGTAGGAATTTACAGACTGATAGGTGCATCTTATAGTTGCTGAATTTCTAAAAATTTTCAACTTGGATTTGTGTAGTGGCTGAATGACTGTAGATCAAATGGCTGCAGTCATTTTACTGAAGCCACTTCTCAGCAATCTTGAGGAAGATGCGTTGCATTTCCAATTAACACAAGCTATTATATTGACTACAAAAAAAGAGGATAAGACGGTGAAGGGGTGAGTACACTTGAGGCCTTTCTGTCTGAGGGAACTGAAAGAAGTGTGAAACAGGCAGCAAAACCTCCAGTGCATTAGATCAGTGACTTCAGCAACCGTCTGCTTGAATGGTGGTCAGAACCTTTTGGACTAAATTAATTTTCTTGAAAACCTGCCATTTTCACTATCTGTCTGGATTCAAAATGAAGGTTTTGAAGTCCAGGATGCTCTGGTCTCAGTGGAAGGTGGGGAAAATCTCTCAGCCGTGACTCTCTTGACCTCCCTTTATTTCATGGAAGCAAATCTTGATGATGTCTGTGCGTAGCTGCTGACTAACGGGTTTAATATCTGGTCAATCTTCTGCTCGTCTTAATTGTCCTGTGGTTGAGAACATCATCTGTGTCCTGTGCCTTGAGTCTTAATTGATGCAGCCTAAGGAAAAGGAAAAATGGCAGCAAGTTATTCAGGCTACATGACATGTATCCATCAAAGACTTTTTTCTTTTTGATTGTGTAGTTAATAGCCTCTGGCAGCGCATAGGTAGCTTCGCTGTTTTCCCTGTTGGCTATAAAGTTGGGGGTTTGTTTTTAGAAGACTTTTTCATAGCAGGAGTGAAGGGAGAAATACATGTGGACAATTTGATCGTAAAATCCTATGGAAAAATCGATGACACAGAAGCATGTTAAAACTAACTTCAAGAATTACATACTTGTAAGTGGCCTAGATCATAAATGACTTGCATTCTTTCCGTACTTGTAGGATGGTAAGCAGAGAGAGCCAAGGGTTCTCGAAAGGGACAAACCTAGGTTGAGATAACTTTCAAGGTTTCAAAACTTGGATTTCTTTTGTCTGTGTTTCATATCCTTCTGATAACTCAGCACTAACTTAAGCTTGATGGCAAAAGCACGTGCTTGGGAGCGTGTTTGCTGTTACCCCTTAAGGAGTTAAACTACACTGTCTCCACTTACTTCTCCAGGAAAAATATATTTATTTATATAAATATGTATACACACACAAAATATTTATATAAATATACACACACACAAAATATTTCTATATGCACACACAAAATAATTACATAAATATACACACATACAAAATATTTGTATACACACACCCCAAATATTTATATATAAATGGAACTGCAATATACAAAGGTAGCTCTTTATTCTCTTCTTGCCCTGTTTTCCATACCTTCTGTCTGTAAAGTCTGCTAATGAACTTCATGTAGTTTGGTGTTTGTTTTTTTATTTTTTTTTGTTGCCATAAAGGGAGTCCTATCCAATGGTTGGAATTACCTTTCTCTTGAACAGAAATAAATGTTCATGTCTACTGATCTCATATGACCTACTTTTTAGAAGTCACTTGGTATTATATGTACAGTATGCAATCTGTGTGATGTATCCAAATATTAATTTGTATTGTGCACAAAGGTACTGAATATTTATCAAAAATTCACTTGTATTATAAAAATAACATCATTGTGGCAGCTTTCCATTTCAAGGAAATGAAGGAGAGAAAAGATGCATATAATAGGGAACAATCCAATGGTATCAGTCCATCTTCTGAGGTGACCACTTCTGGGTGGAGTGATAGGCGTGAGTTGATGCACTGTCTTGTCTTTGTCACTTCAGCTTATCTTCGTTCTTATTGCCGCCTGCCTACTCGGAGCGTTTGATGGGGGTGTTGGGACGGCTTCGAAATGCAGTGAAGCGAAGCCGATCCTGGCTGCTTTGTGACTGGAAGGGACTGCGTATTTAAATGTATGGAAGTCTCTTATTTCATGAAATGCTCTTTGATGTATGAGTAGAATATGCAGAATTTTAAGTCATTGTGAAATATCTGACCTTTGCAATATAAATTAATATATAGATTTGCTGTAAACTATTTGGGACGTAACTACTCAAGATGTGGTGTTGATCATACGGTTGCTGTCACTTTGGCAGAGAACACTAAAATGAAACTTCAGAGAACTTGGAAAATATTACGATTCAGCTGTTTAGGGAAAAGAGCAAAGACCTATTTGAAAATGATTTTAAATTATTTCTGCTGAAAATGAAGATTACTTCTGTAAAACCTAAATCTAGTATTCTGATTAAATTTCTGTCTAGATTTGGTCGTTCTACTTAATGTCTGACACAAACAATACCAAGTAGAAGGTGAGCGTGAAATTGTAAAATATTTTTTGTTTCATATACTTTAGTTGATATTAAGTTAAAAAAACAAAAACAAAACACAGAAAACCAAAAAGCAAAACACTGCAACTCAATATTGGACGCTGTGTGTGATGAATAGAATTTGCTTTTGCTGACTGAATTACTGGCAAATAACAGTAATTTCTTAGGATTTCACAGCATAGTTTATGTAAATCCTGGTATTTCATGTACATGTTAATTTAATTGTAATGGGCATGTTGATGATGACCACTGTAGCACAGCATATTCAAACTTTTTTTAAACATTTTTTTTTTTACCTGCACTTTTCATTTTCTGAAAAATTCCTTGTCTTCTATGCTTATTTTCACCCCTGTACTTGGGCACTGGTTAGTTGCTTTTTGAACCATTTTATGACTACAAAATACGACAGTATCCTTAAATATAGGAGAATCTTTAGCCTTTCTTGAGAGCAAAGCAAATGCAAGCCATCTGTATTCTGCATTAGTTAGAATATTTTAGCTACTGCTTACATATTTCCTCGCTCCAGTGTGAATTAGCGTAGGAACCACTGAAGTCTAGAATCTCCTGAATCTTGATGCAGAGCTTTTGCCACCGATCAGCAAAGTGCTCCCAGAGGGAGCCCTGGACGAGGAGATGGAGCTGGTTTGGCATGGCAGTTCCCAAGCCAGTCAAGACGGCCAGACTTTCTTCATCAAACTGCTCAGTTCTGGCGCTCTGTTTCAATTTACTGGCTTTCCACTAGGTTGACACCTTCTGCTTTAAACTAGGCTGAAACAGCAAGAATGGAACTTAAATTGAATAAAGGGAAGAAATCCTAATGAGTTGATCCTGTTTGTAAAAGACTGCTAACTAGTACAGTGACTCAGGAAGCTTTGTGAGAAGAGCCATATTTGCAAGGCATTTTGAATGATAATAGTTTAGTTTCTAAAGGTGCTAAGCTGCTAATTACAACTTTAACTGGCTTTTTCAGGATGTTTTTGGCCTTCTAGTTGACTGTTAGGATATATAGCATATAAAGTCTTCAAACATGGCTTTACTGTGCAGTGCCAATTATATTAACATGGCATATATTTAGCCCTTGTGAAATAAAATAACTTTAATCTTTATTTCTTTCCATGGGAAAGTAATGACTGGTTAAATGATAACCTTGATGTTTCAGAATTTTTTTTCAACTAAAAATGTGCTGGATTTTTAAGGATTTTTTTTTTTTTTAATATTTTTGTCCTGTTTGGCTTTTCATATACCTGTCTGCTAAAAAAAAAAAAAAAACCAACCAAAACCAAAAGTGCATTTAGAATCATCTATGGCAATATGAAAAGCTGTTTTAAATTAAACATTTGAACAGGTGGATTTTGTTTTCAAGATACAGGGCTGTTTGTATTTAAACAAACACTGGCTGCACCAATTGTTTTAACGTTGAGGAAAGAACATGCACCTGCCTTACTTTGCTGTCTCAACAACTTAGAGATCCAACTTCCTTCAATCAGTCGGAACAACATCACTGCTGTTATTCTGTTGCGTCTCTAGCAGTGCTAAGAAACCTTGGGGGGGGGGGAAAGGAGTAGAGAGGAGGAGAGGGCTGAAAAAATCTACTGCTATCTGAATGGATTAGGGCAAACTTGCAGTTCAGAAATTTGCCTTTCATTTATTTTTATCTAGGTTGGACATCTTCTGTTTTGGTAAATAGAAGGAAAACAATTAAGTGTTGTAGTTCAGGCAGAAATGAGAGAACTGCTTTTAAATTTTATCATTCTCGTGTGTTTTTAGAGCTTTGTTGCAAAAGTAAGCATGCTGTATGGGGAGGGTAGAAAACAAAGGCCAACTGTAACATCTTAAAAAACCCCCCAAAAACAAACAAACAACAAAACACCTCACTTCTGCTTTGAGACGTCTTTCCATTGTACATCTGAGATAATGTTATCAATTTGTTACTCTAAATGTACTCCTCTTAAACTGGGAAAAATCTTTTATAGAATAACGAAGTATTCAAATTGCTTAAGAGATTCAGACATGCAATTTCTGTTAATGTAAATGGGAGCTGTGTGGGCTTCATAATCATTTAAGTATCTTTGAAGAAACTTATCCTTAATGTATTATTTCTCTGCAGTAGTGATGTTTATAGTCTGTTTTGTACAAGATTAAAAATTCCTTTTCGTTCTACTGAGAGCATACCTGAGAGTGTAGAATTGCCAAAACCAGATGTGTTTTGAAGAAGTTTTATGTTCTTTAAAATCAGCATGAAATATTAATCTAAAAATGTCAAGAAATATTGAAAGGTGATGTGAAATTTTTATGCATTTTAAAGAGTAAAAAATAATGATTGTAAGGACTGAACTGTTACAGTTAATAGAAGAGCTGTACTTATGTCTGAAATTTGGATCAGATTTTTGGTTTAATTTGGTGAAAAATGTAGAACAACACGGTGACTTATTAACCCCTCAATTCTGTAACCTGGGGTTAGGGCACTAGTTTAAGATGTGGGAGACCCAGAGCTGCTTATCTCCTTGGACAGACTGAAAGCTCTGTTTGGGTGCATGGCTGAGGTCTCTCGTGTATTAACCAACGTTCCTCGTATCAGGACTCTCCTTTTGAATAAAGACCTGTCTCTGAGCAGAATGCAGGGATGCCAGGGCAATTCTGGCCTTTGGTGTGGAAAGAGGGGGGACGGGACACCACCCTACCCAAACCCAGATGTTGAAAGTCTTACAGTTGCTGGAAAACAGTTTTGTCATCCTTTTTCACTCAGGGCTATTTTTGGGGGTGGGCTGGGGAGAGAGTCGTCTGCTTTTATCGAAGAAGCTATATTCCAGTGGCCGTACGTGCCTCGGCAGCGTGGAAGACCATAACCTTTGGCTTTTGGAGTCACCGGGAGAGGGGAATAAGGAACTTTCTGAGTAAGTGGAAAGCTTTGAGGGCAGATTTTCTGCTGATACACTTAACAGTGGAAAGCTACAGATAAGTCTGCAATCTACTGGGTGGGGATGGTTTATATTTAGGCATTTTCTTACTCTTTTGATTTGCTCTTGGACAGCCTAGGACTTCTGACAATGTTTGAATTTCAATTGTATTTTTCTGTGCAGTTTGTGTGCAAGCCATTCACATGGTTTTCTTGTCCTGTTTCTGTGTTACCCGCTTGAAGCGATGCTTTGAAATATTCAGAGTGCAGGCGTTTGATTCTTTAACTGATGTTTTGCATTATATTGTGTTAGTGCTCCAGGGACTGCAGTGACTTCTAAGTATCTTTAAGAAATATTTTGAAGTAGAAAGGTCCCAAATAGCCTAGAAACACTCCTTGTCAGGGCAGAGGTGACTGCGTATCCTCAGTGACATTCGCGTGGAAGAACAAAACACTCAAGGAGAGTAGCACTGGATACCAGGACGCCTGCACAGCCAAGTATTGCTGCTGAAAGACAGAAGAGGATGATGACACCGGGAGAGGAAGTGTCTTTTATTAGACAAACTGTTAGAATTAAAAAAAGTACATGAGCTTTGTCCCCTTGTCCCGTTGCAGTGAGATCTTTCAGAGGTGAAAATATTGGTGTAGAAAGAGACAGCTTCCATCCTGAATGCTGCTGTGACAAACTTTTTGTCCTGCAGTAATGTTGTAGAACACAACTCTTCTGAATTTTAAATTTATATTTAGAGTGTTTTGAGTTCAGTTTGGGGCTCCTAATATTAAAGTAAAACCATTGAGGACCCTGTGCCTGATAAATTTCAAACTCTGTTTACTTTTTTTACACTCATTAAATAAAAGGGGTAAATTCTGCCCCCCCCCCCAATAATAGTGAAAAAGATACAGGGAGAAATGTGTATCTGTATTTACTAAGGGTTGATGGGTGAGATTATGAGGGATAGATCTGGATAAGGAACATGTGGGGCTTTTTGGGTGGGGTTTTTTGGTGACCTAAAACCCATGTCTCTTTCAACCAAGCATTGAAGAGCAATGTGGAAGGAGACCCTGGAGATGTTCCAGGGTAGTGAAATAAAGGTGAAAGGTAATCTGCGCTAACAACTACTGTAACTGTTAACCAGGTTGCCTCTTGCTCTTGAATGCACGCAACTGTTCCCAACTCAGT
>KL284641.1:0-29009 GCA_000699545.1 Podiceps cristatus | reverse complement strand
AAGTAAGCCTCACCAGTTCCACAGGAGAATCGCCAATGCTGGCGTTCAGCTGAGGCCCCGTTCTTACACTCCCCACTCTCCTAGCACAGTCTCTGCTCTGCAACGTGCAGCCTTCCAAGCTGCAGCTCCAAGGGCGGGTCTCCAACAGGACCTCAAGAAAAAAAACTCTTCTGTAAGCAATCAAATTCATGAAACCTGCTTTCCTTTGGACGTACATCCTAAGATACGAGGCTCTGGTGTCAGAGGAAGGTGTGAGGTCTCACACATCCATTCTGATGGTCAGAGCACACTGCTGCTGTGGTTTCTCTACTGGCTAATGAGGGTTAAAGCTCACACTTTAATTTTTCCTTTGCTGGTGGGACTGATAGGGTCTTTCTCCTGTGCTCCATCATTCATTTTCATGAACCTTGTAAGGACTTCATATATACAAAACCACTAGTTCTCTACCACATTTAGTTGGTGTTAACCATGCATCCACTAAGATGTGATGCTCACGAGGACCAATGCACCTTTGCCACCTCTTCCCCGTGATCCCCACAGGAAATCCCCCTTCCAAATCCAGAGAAATAAATTCCTCAGACCTGGCAGTATCTGTGGCTTTTCACCTCCCACCTACAAGAGTCCTGCATGCAGGGAAGGCAGGAGCAGCGTCACAGGGCCCGGGGCTGTCTGAGGCATTTGCACACCTATTAGCTGGATCCTATAACCCAAAGCAGAAGGGGTGATGTGTTGGGCTGCATGCAGAGGGGACAGATGCCTGCTGGCAGGTCACACAACAGGCCATGCCTGGCCACCGTGTTACGTGACGTACCTGACAAGGTCTGAGATAAGAGCGGCAGCTGCAGTGCGGGGCTGTGGGCAGGGAGAGGGTGTTTCCAGCCCAGCCCAGGGTGCAAACAGCAGGATGAATCTACTCTTCACAGGTGAGGCACAGTTAGTATTCATGAGATAGACCTGGGACCTGTCTGACTCATACTTTTGTTGGCAAATATGCAGCAGAACAGCTCTGAAATTGCACAATTCAATTAAAAACAATCGAGCAAAAAATCCCCAAATCTATACCCCCCTAGTCAAAGACCCAAGCTCTCAATAACCACTTCACTTTTTGCTAACCTGCTTACCTGTGCCTAAGTGACCAGAAAGCAGCAGAAACATATTATAACAGATTGTTTCCCACCTCTTCCCCGCCTCTCCAAGGCAGGTTTAATATCTCTCCAGAAAATAATTAGTCTCCAATAAATCATCAAGTTTACTGCAATGTTTAAACCCTGCTTGCCCTTCAGCGGATTGATTCACCCACACACACCTTGAAATGGGGTTCCTTTTGCTCAGGTACCTCTTTGCCATCTCTCGTGCACCACTTTGCCCCGACTGGCGTGGGAAGCTCCTGCTGCAGATCCCTGTCCCCCAGGGGTGCCCAGCCTTTGCACCAGCCGGGGAAAGGTCCAGCGGCGAGGCGACGGCTGTCCGGCGCCGGCTCCGGTGCCGTTACCAGCAGATGGCAGCTGGAGATCGCGGAGGTGCCGCTCCGGCGGCATGGAGGGAAATTCGGGGGTTCTCTGGCCTTACAACTGCAGCTCGCAAATACTGGGTGACCTTGGCACAGGCATGGCCTCACCACCGAGCAGGGTGTAAATGCACTAGGAGCCCCGCAAGGACAAAAAGAAGAGGCTGAGAAGGACACGATGCTTATACTTCCATGCATAGGGAAAAAAAAAAAATAAAATCAACCAATTCACAGGCCACGTCTCTCCTTCCTCTACCCCAGGCTTGACCTCTCAAACCACAGAGTCATTTAGATCTCATTTTATAACCTGATCTCACCTCAGACCTGCGTATGCATGTCCCAGCCAGTCCCCAAATGCATTTTGGGCAGAGTAACTCCGAGTACAGGAGAAAGACCGAGGGCCAGACCCATGGCCGATGCCAGGGCGTGAGGAAGCACCATGCCCAGCTGGGCCCCTGCACAAGCACGCGGGACCGAGAGCAGGTGGTGTGTCCCCGCAGGGTGAGCGCTGGGCAGCCCGCAGCGCGGCTGAATCGGGGCCTGCTGGCCCCCAGCAGCGCCTGACCCCGGGGGGACGCTTTCTGTCCCGGCTCCTTCCCCAGGCAGCACAGAGGGGTCTCACACACAGAAGCTTTTCTTGGCAAGGACAAAAAATGGGAATCTCGTTTTTACTCCTCCCCTAATCCCTAAAGCTTCAGTTCTGCAGAAACTAATGGAGCCAAAAACACATCATGCACTACCGCTTTAATCCAACCCCAGTTCCTCACTTACCAACATCAACCTCCTATCCAAGCTTTCTTTGGCTTTCAATTCTTCTTTTATCTGTATGCTGTCTCTGGTTTGCCCCTTCTGGTTGCTCCTGCTTTGATTTTAATCCACAGCTGAATCCATGATAGTTTATGCTGAAGAGTTCATGCATTTTTCCTGTTGTTACACCCTTTAAATTCTTTCTTTTCTTGTTCCCTGAAACTTCAGGCAGAATCCTTTTGGGCAGCAAATGGGCATTTTAGATGTCCAGCCTGGGGAAGTGGCCCTTTTACGGTTCCCCAGACCCTCGGACCTTTCAATCCCTGTGCTGCTGGTTTTTCCTTTCTTCTGTCACAACACAGTAGCAGTTCCCACTCTGCAGGCTACAGGCTGTACCTGGCTTGCAGAGGTCTGCAAGAGCCCCCGGATTAATCACGGAGGTTTGCCTGTGCCACATCATCTGATCCCTAAGGGTCTGCTGTTCCATGAACCATTTCATCGGACAAGCCTGGGAGACATGGTGGGAACTCTGTGAGATAACTCTGGTCTGGTGGAAGGTGTCCCTGCCCATGGCAGGGAGGTTGGACATGATCTTTAAGGTCCCTTCCAGCCCAAACCATTCTGCGATTCTATGATAATTCATTTGATTTCAGGTATTTTCTTATCCAAAGGTGAACAGTGATTCTTTATTTTACCAGAACTACAGTGAGAAGAGGAAAAAAGACAGCAGCAGAAGGATGAACAGGGGCTTTTAAGTAAGTTTTTCTATTCCCAGATAGAGATGTAGCCATCAAGCCGTTTTGGGAGTAGTTTTAGAATAGCTATGTGCAAAGAAAGTGCCCTCATTTTTAATTAAAAATGTGGAAGAAGGAAAACATAAGAAAAGATGGTTGTGCCTTGAACTTCCTAATTCTTCACCGCAAGGGGCAGTGCCAGGGCAGAGACCATCCAAGCTCTCCTTTGTGGCCTCTGGCTGATACGGGCTCGGCCAAAAAGGTGCAGTGAGTCACTGCATGGGACTTTCTGCTTGGTTTTCAGCGGCACAGACCTACCTGGGAGCAGCCATTGCCCCCGGTCCCCAGAGGCAGGGCAGGCTGGGGGCTCCACTGCCCCATGCCCTGCGCTGCTCAGGGGTGCAAAGTGCTGCTCGGGCTGTGCCAGCGTCGGGGCAGATCTGCTCCCCCTTACAACCAGCCTTCCCGAGCTAAGGGCGCTGCTGCCTCTCCTCAGGCTGATTCCTTTTGAAAGCAAAGCACATAACATCAGGCTTATGTTTATTTTCCCCTTAAATTAGGGTGGCTTGATTTTAATTGAGAGATCTGCCAGAAAAAGGCACGTTTGTGCAGCTGTCATCAAGAATGCATACTTTTTTCTTGTTCTTTTTTTTCCCTTTTTCTCTTTATTTTCTTTTTCTTTTATTTAAAAAATCTTTTTTATTTCCTCTTTTTCCTTTCTCCTTCCTTCCTTCTTTCTTCCTTTGTTTCTTCCTTCCTTTCTCACTTCCCTCCCTTCCTTCATTCTTTCCTTCATATATTAACGTGCTTGATGCAGCCCTTTCCAGGCTAAGCTGCCCCACTTGCAGACAAGAAACAGGGCATAAGGGGAGCAACTCCCAGGGGAGCTCTGGGGGGCCAAGCTGAAGTGGAGGTGTCACCTTCCTCTGAGGCCAACCCTGACCCCCATATCTGACATGTGGAGAAGATGCTGTGCTTCCCCTTCCCCTGGCCGCAGCAATCTGGCCCACCTGTGCTCACATACCAGTTGGACGCCGGTGGGGCTGGGCCACCTGCACGTGGTCCCCTCCAGAGCGAGGGCTGCAGGGGACAGACTGACACAACCCATGTCGTGCAGGAAGTTTTCCACTGCTGTGGCCCAGAATTCCCTATCGTGCGTGGAGTCTGGGAAGCCAGGTGCTGAGGGAAGGCTCGAGGTCCGTATCATTCCCAGACCCAGAGCTGAACAGCACAGCTCTGTTTCAGGGCTCTGACGGAGAGTGGTCCTGGATATATGACCCTGGGAATGGCTCTGAAAAGAGCAGTTGCCCAAGAGGGAGAGGGCTCTTGCTGGTGTCCCAAAGACACCCGCATCCTTTAACCTCTCTAACCCTTTGCTTTATGTTAAAGAAGTCTACCTTATGCTGTGGAAGGCAACCAGGGAGATACAGTCCCGCCCGATCCTTGTTCTCATCTGGAACAGCTGGAGAAAGACAGTAGCTTGAGAAATTGGCTGACCCTCTTGATGCATCCAGCTGTCTAGCTTTATATTTTTCCTTGAAATAACTTGCCAAAAAACAAATCAGCAGGAAAAAAAAGAGCCCAAACAAAACAAGAGAGACTTCCGTTTCCAGCCTTGCCCTTCTGCAGTGGCTGGTCTGAAGTAGTTTAATCTAAACCAGGCTTTGGCAATTGCTGGAGAAAGCAATGTCCGTGGTAGGTACTTAGAGACTGGGGCTCGCCTGCCGTACGCTATCCAGGGGTTTATTACCTGCTGAAAAAGCTTAATGTGCTTCAGGTGCTACATGATGTCCAGATGTCGTGACAGAAGCAGCTTAGAGAGTGGTGGTGATAGAAATGCTGCTGGGTGAATGCAGCGACATTAGTGCCGAATATGATATTCAGTCTCAGCTCATCTATTAATACAAAAACACAGGAATGGCCAAACTAGTTAGGACCAAAGGTCCATCTGTCCAATACCCTGTCTATGGCAGCCAGCAGCAGTAGGTACTTGAGGAAGGATATCAGAACAGGGCACACAGATTGTGGCTCAGGGCCAGTGATTTGTGGTGTTGGGATTTCCGGAGCCAGACGTAGTGTCTTTGTATTTAATAGCCCCTGGTGAATTTTGCTTCCAGGGATTTATCCAGCTACTTCCAAATCTCTTTGTATCCACAGTTTCCTGTGGCAAGCAGTTTCACAGCTTAAAGACATGTATTGTTTAGTGTTGCCCATTTTTTCATACCCTGGGGCTGGGTGAGTTTCCGATGTTGGATGCCACTCAAGATTATCCCAGTATCCAGGTCACACATGAGAAATGGATGGATGGGTGGATGGAGTCTGAAATAATGTGGCTGTTGTGATCAGATGTGCAATTGTCAGTAGGTCACAAGCAGAGGGTGTTTTAGGAGCCGACACAGCTCCTCACCTGCCTGGTCGCTAACAGGTAACATGTTGCTGTCTGCATTACGGAAAGAGCTTTCAAGAGTGAACAGGAACAGGAGAAGACGGGCAAAACCTGGGTAAAGAATGAAGGACAGCATGAGAGAAAATGTGTTTATCAAGTCTGTAGAGAACGGTGTGACTGAAGGCAGCATCCCTTGTCAGGGAAGTGGAAATCATGTTCGAACAGCTTTGTGCTCAGTTCAAGCAAGTAAAAGAGAGTTACAGGCAGTGGTTTGTACGCAAAAACTTGCAAGCAAGAGCTTAAAATGGGAAATCCTACAGGGAGAAAGGATACAGCACCCGCTGTTGCGGCATATGAGAGGGTTGATTGCAGAGGTCGGTGAGACTGACCCAGCAAACATGGTTTTGTCCCTTTTCTTTGAGAACTGACAGCTTTCCAGCTAAATCCCACCAAGCGGCTAGGCATTTGCAAGGCAGAATATCTGTGTTTAAATTAGGTCACCCAAGAAGCTCATCTTATCAAAGTCACCTGCATCATTTCCATCCTAATTAGGAACAGTAGTAGATGGGAATTGTTCAGCAAACTATGGCTCAGGCATGGGGGATTCAGAAATTATTCTGAAGTCCACATATGGTAAAAGCGTCACAGTGCTTTATTTCCCCACCAACACAACTGTCGGAGCAGAAGTGGGAATGTTTTCTACTTAGAGTTCAATTTCCAGAATTGTTCAGCTCCCATTTAGGCAACAAAGTCATTGGCCAGATGTGGGAAAGAGACAGTCGAAGGGTTGGTGCTGAGCAATAGTATGTCACCCCTTCCTTGGATGAGAAATTCAAAGCCTTCTCAGCTGTCTGGCAGCCTTGTCCAAGGGCTATTTACGGATCCAGAGCCAGTTTAAAAGCTGCCTGGTTGACCTCAGGCACACGATAGACGGTCAGCACATTTTTCTGAGAAAGTGGAGTGCAGTTCAAGATTTCTTGTAACGTTTTTTGTTCACCTGACACACGTGCTCGAAAGACAGTGAAAGATGAGAAAATAATATGGGCTTGATAAATGACCAAAAGAAAGTTTCCGATCTGTAGCGGTTCCCATTATTCTTCTTATTCTTGGCATCAGCAGAGTTATGGCAATCTTCCCCCCATCTCCCCCCAAGCTCTACTCCCCTTTAACATTTTTTTTTTCCTGTCAAATTCACAGAAGTGGCACCTGGGAGCATTTTGACCAAAGGGAAATGGACTGAGCAAAGTTGACTCTTTTCAAATACATTTTCTTAAGGGACTGGAATGAATGAGAAGCATAGTCATAACATGGCTAAACAGTCTTTGTTTAACTTAATGCAATATAATAACCTAAGTGTTGCAACACAGCTCCTTGCTGTGACATCCTTTTTCCATTTGCTTAATTTTCACCCCAAACACACGCTGTTAATAAGCTGCTGAGAAAATACAGCTCTTGTGACAAAATCCAGAAACTGAGACCCTGTATGGTGTGTTAGATACACAACTCTTATTTGGACTGGCAAGTGGCTCTGAAATTGGTATTGCAAAATAGATCCATTTTTCTTGCTGCCAAATGTGATGGACAGATGAAAAGGGAGGGTTGGAGAAGTGGATGGCAATAAGCAGAGGACAAATAAAATCAAATCCCTGACAGAAAGTAACATGTGAGTTAGAATAGACATGTGATTGCCAGCAGGGAAATGCAGGATGCGGGGTGCTTTGTCAACAGCCAAAGTTAAAATAAATGTCACACTGGCACTGAAAACTGCAAGATTAAACTCCTCCTGGTGATTTATAATTTAAGAGAGAAAACGGCAGACAGACACTCAGTGACTGTGCTCAAAAGAAAAACTCCTATTGACTTTAGCGGGTTTTGGAGCAGGTCCAGCGCAATAAAGGTTCAGATCTGATCTCTGGAGTCAGAGAGTGTTTGGCCACTGATTTTAATCAGCAGAATCAGGGTCTTAATCAAAGTTTGGTTTACATTTCCTGCTTTTTTACTCGCTTTGCAGCAAATCTGGAAGTCATACTTGTTGGGGGGGGGGCTAAGTGAAAGTAAATAAAGACTGCCATAAAATTTGTGACATCTTTAAATTAAAACACAGTTTCATTAAGGAATACGACTAAACCTTTCCCTTTCTTTTTCCCAAACCAGCCCAATGCTTTACAAAAGCCTGAAATAAACTCTGGTTTTAGGCAAACAGCAATATTTTTAAAGTTTCATAAATTTTCCTGAAGATTGTTGGGGAAGGGGATTTTCCCTAAAAAAAACATGCAAAAGACTGTCTTACTAAGTGGAAGCTGCAAAATTCTGTATTTTACGCAATTTATATAGAACAATTTATACAAAAATGAGGTGGGTCCATGTGGAAAATAGGAAAATAAGATGCAAAGACATTGGTTCTCAGGTCTTTATCCTTCCCACACCTATAGAATTCTGTGAATATTTCACCAGAGATTTCCAAACCTCAGTTGAAGAGTGTTAGGCACGGAATGCTGAGATCCAACCTGCAAAAGCAAGGGCAGAATGAAAAACAATAAAACATTAAAAAAAATGTCAACTTTGGCCATTCAAATCCTTTCTAAGAGTCTCAAGCATGTTTTAAATAACAAGATCAGTGTTTGTGGAAGAAGTGCTCAGCACCTTCCTGTGTAGAAAAGGAAATGTCTTTCAGAGGTGTTCACCTCTGTAAGAGCAGATAGTTCACATGGTAAAGGAAGCAGATAAATACTGTTGAGGCTTTCCATAGTCTGGAAGTGACTGTCTGGGGGCTCTGGTGCTCCCCAGGTTGCTCTATCAGCCCTTGACAATTTGGCAATGGCATCCAAGCTAAAGCAAAGATCGCTTGTTTGACCTGCTTCCTTCGGTAACGCTTGAGCAGTGAGAGAATGGGAGGGAGCCAAAGGTAGACTTCAGCCTTCTCCAAGTGATCTACCAGGGATGGTGAATTCAAGTGTATTTTATTTGGTTATTGATGGTTTTACTCTTTTATTTGTTTATTGGATGAGTAAGTTTTACTTTCAGCTGGACACTCTGAAAGCTGGTGCTTCAGCAGGTGACACCCAAGCTATTTGTAAAAGCACAGACAGGAGACTTCGGTCACCAAGTCATGGCAATGCACCACAGAGACGGGGTCTCCCTTCCTCATGCCCACCCCTTTTATAGCCAGCTAGGCACAAGCAACAATTTTGTGACATCTGTGAAGGCTTCAGTACAAGTTTAGCAGAAGGGGAAGTAGAACTGCTTCCACACCCCGAAGTTTTTTAAGTCCAACTAAGTGCTAAGGAGAAACTGCAAATGACAGAGAGAAATGGACTTTACTGTATTTCTTCCAAAAGTCTCTAAAAAACAGGCAGATTTCCTATCTCAAAACCCTGTGACATACCAAAAGAAGAAATGAGCTAGTTTTTATTTTAAATTACTGTGTATCTCTTGGTTTATGCTTAGTTTTCTGTAGCCTCACTGTAGCTTTCTGCAGAATCTCTTATTTCTATCTGCTAAAAATAAATAAAATGGATGACTAAAAGTTTCCAGTGTTTCAGATGTTATTATCAGGCTTTGTCAAAGAGCTCCTGGGCAGTTCAAAGGGCTGCCTGAAGGGATTACAGCTCTTTCTTGTTAGTGGCATCCTCTGCATAGAGACCTAGCTCAACAAAACTGAGTCAGAGTCATGGTTTTGTGAGCAGAGTCCTTTCTAAGAGTCAGGAGAAAATCCTTCTGCATGCCATGCTCCTTCGTGGTTCTGACTCTTGCGTAGAACTATAGACAAAAGCCTCTGGAGCAGAAATTTCTGGTGGACAAGAGCCAACATACGGAGCAGGTATTGTTCTGGCCCAGAGACCATGGCTGTGATCATCAAGGGGAGGAATAACTAACTCAGCGGGATAGCTAGGAATCACATAGCTGGGACGGGAAGATGTCTTAACACCAACACTAGAAAAAGAAAGAAAAGCTAAAGACATAAAAGAAGGTAAAAGGTTGTCCCTGCAGTTGGGGAAAAAAAAAAAAAAAAAAAAAAAGTTCTTACAACAGTTTCTCTAATGAGCAAATAAACATGAACAAAAACCTCTAGAAAATATGTCTGCTTTGAAGAAGGGTGGTATCTTCATCGTTCGAAGAAGGATTTCTGTGCTGCTGGAGATGAGAAGTCAGCACAGCTGCAGTGTCTTACAGGACTTTGATTCAAAGTCAAAGGACAAAATTACTCAGGAGAGTATGGACAAGATTGCCCACATAAGCTACAAGTGGAGACAAACACAAATCACACGGACAAATGAAAACTCCAAGAAGCAATACTTGGAAATGTAGCAATGTCTGTCTCCGTGAGATTGGGATTAGATCACACATTAATTGTGATCTTTGTTTGACATTAAAAATACTGTTGGAGCAGGCTTTGTGTAACAGCAGTATTGCTGGAAAGAAAAGGTCCTGAAAAATGTCTTCATACTTTTCTATGTATGTGTATAAATATTAAATGGCCTTCCTTTCAGACACACCACTGAACTCTGTGCTTGTTTGGATGTTGAACCTGGAAACTTCTCAAAAGTTTTGCGTACGGATAATTCATGAGTTAAAGCCCAAATTGAAATGCCATGTTACAACTTGTAGAAATGTTAGACAAATATAATGACCATATTTTCCAGTTACCTAATACCCACTCAAAATATAAAACCCAAAAGAACAGAATTGTTTTCATTGCTGTTAACCAGACAATATCACTCCAACTAAATATAGTATGTGATGAAACCAATTTAAATATTGTCCAAGTATTTAACACTGTAAATATTAGACTTAACACTCCATAAAACCAGGCTTTGATGAGGCAGGCTGACAAAAGGAGACTAGTTAATTGCAGATTACATCATGGCTAGGGCAGCATCACTGCTAGGACAGCCATGATAAATGTGAGGTGCAAAGTAAATCTAATAAAATAAAAATAGTCTCTGTTCAGTGTTCACCTTTATCAGTTTTGCTAACCTTTCTTATCAAAGATGGGGGGGAAATGTGGTCCGAGGTAAAGGAGTATCCGGAGTTCAATTCATTTGTGAAGCTTACATTTAGGGTCTGATTCAGTAAAATATCCAGACCTGTGTTTGACTTCTAGAGTGTGTTTATGTCCCTTTCATTACAATGGCACTCATACATACTGGTGACATTTTCCTATGGTGGGAAGCTTTCCCACATCAGGGTCTGAAGTCCGTTAAATCTACTGTAGGTTTCACGAGGGATAACCACATGTTAAGCAAAGCATGACACAGCTCCCTCAGATTTGAGGAAACAAACATCTAAAGCTTTTGGTTATTGATACCTTAAATGGATTTCTTAATCTTCTGAGCTCAGATAACTATGCTGAAAATGGGGACAATTTCTTGGCATTGCAGGCCTGATTTTCTTCTTGTAGCAAGCCTGTGTGTCTATCAGCTTAAGTTAATCTTCATTGATATCTGCCCAGGTGTTAATGCCAAGATGGATTCTGCCATGTGTTTTAAGAAGGCAGGTCAGAGCTGTGCTACCAGCAAGCCTGGAGGTGGGATGTTTCTGCATCAGGATAGCTTCAGGTTCTCATCAGTAGGAGATACAGCTTCCACATGAAGCCTGGCTTCTCGCACTCCTGAATGATACGGTGATGATACCCTTGGTCACCCTTTCCCTCCACTGAGGGCTCCCAAATGTGCCATATGGAGGCCAGCATTCTCACTTGCCCAAGACAACACACGCACAGTTTAATGGACTACAGAAAATGTATTGATTTCCCTGAGAGGGTAGTGAATAACTCCTTGTAAGGCCACAGCTGCTGTGGCAGCAAGCTAACAAAGTATCTCGGGGGGGAGTAATTTATTGTTGAAATCACTGAAGGTTCTTCTGGTGGCTGATGCTAACAACAAGCAGTTGCCACCATACTTTGGACATAAAGCTCATGTACCTCCCCGAGTGCTGTTTCCCTCTCCTATTTCATGGATCTTTTTTTCTCTTCTTCTGATGAGTTCCTGTGCTTTCTACAACATCCTTCAGTGCCTAGAAAAACAACTAGAAACGCTGATGCTGGAAAGAGCCTCATGCTAACAAAAGGTCTGGTCCCAAAGTGGCTCACGAGGCCTGTTAACATGTCAGAGTCATATCAAAATAATGATACTATGTAAAATAAGTGAGTCCAGCTGTCGATGTTGACACTCTTGAGCCACAAAAAAGGAGAAAAGTGATGTAACTTAGGATAACTGTGGTTTGTGCAGGCCCATCTACATTGTCTGACTTTGCATTTGCATCACAGACGGAGGTGGTTACCTGCAGATATGTGTTGTGTGGTTTGGGTAAATTCATCTTGAGCTGGTGGCCAGCGTTACTTTGGCAGCAAAACTAGTAACTGAAGTCTGCACCTGAGATAAAAACTGCCGTTTGTGTGTGTGTGTGTCTTTGCCTCTCCTGCATGTTGGGTGGTTACCTTCCTTTGTCTTGAGGGACGTAGGATCAGCCACAGCCGTGGTCCACTTCGATAACTGTTGCTGAAGAGGGGTACGTTGTGCAGATTGCAGCAACAGAGCACATCTTCCACAGGCCAAGAGCACGCTGGTCGCAAGTGCAGGCAGGAATGGGATGCAGGCATCCCTCCAGCTTCCCTTGTTTCCACTGTATTTGTCTTTCTTAATTAACCCTGTACCATGTTACTGACCCACAGACATGGCAACAGCACTGTTGAGAACTGCAGGGATTAAGACATTTGCTTTATAATGCCTCAGCCATGAGATCATAAATGCCCTTATGCTCTATTTTGTTATGCTGGATTGATAATGGACGCTGATAAAACTCCCACTTTCTCTCCGTATTCAAGTGAGCTAATGTGTCTGGGCTCGTGAGATCCTGGCAGCCGGAGAAAGCAATAGCATAGAGTCCCCAATCTCGGATGTAATCAAATAATGAGGCTGTTTGAGGACATTACTTGTTAACATATTAGCAGGTACCAGGGGTAAGTGAGTGTTTATTTAGTCCTGGTGTAAAAGCACGTCTAAAATGATTTATGCCGGAAGCTGTTTCACAGCAAACAGGCTGCTTTCATGAAAGCGGGTCAATCACCATCTCCCGTCTGCCCTCATAAATCATATTCAGGTGCTAATGTAACCAAAAGGTTTGTACAATCTGCACAATCAGCATGGAGGTCTGGGTGGATGCAGTAATAGCCTGCCCGTATAGATGCCTTCTGCGTCTAAAGGCTGATACTTGGGGTGAGACAAATGATTGATTTAAAAAAGAAAAAAAAAGAAATAAGCTGCCGTGACAAGTAACAGAGTGTACATACAGTTTTCCAGCCACATTTTACATACACAGGAGTAACTTGCCACTGTCCAGATCTGCAGCAGGGACTGTTTTTACATCGAGATAGCTTCCATGCATATGCTCTAAGAGAAAGTAGACCATGATTTTAATGTAACAACGACGGATACCAGAAGCACAGCACCATAAACAGAGATTGGTTTTCTATGTTCCCAAATTTCTCTAGTTAAAGGTCAGTGTCACATTATCCACCTCTTTTTTACGCTGGTGGAGTGCTCCTTTGAGAGATGACATAGGTCTGGGAGGACCTCCTGTATCTACATCTGAAACACAACTTCAACAAGTTCCATCTTGAAACTTGCCACAGATCTTTTTTTTCCTGATGTTTGCTTCATTGTCTTCCCTCCTCTTGTTGCAGAGTGTTACAAGACTGCATTTCCCTTCTTCCCAGTTTTCAGCCTCAACTTTTTAATGGCCAGTTTGTATTTACAGCCAGATTTTATCCTATTCTTCATGTCCTCTTTCCTATGCCAACATTGTCCTTTGGTTTAAATAGCTTTTCTCTCCCACATGTATTCACCACTGGATATGTTTCTAGCTTGGGTCTTCATGAGGTCTCAGACCACAGATCATATAACCCTCACGATACAGCATGATCCAGGACTTGTGTGATTTGTGTTCCACTTCCTTTCAGGCAAAAATTTTATCATTTTGTTTCACATCAGCCAACAGTATCTTCTCTTAAACTTTGGTGGTTCCTATCAAACAAGATAAACTATTTGCCCCATAAACCAGTTTGGATTGGTCTTACAATGGTAGACAAGCTGGAGTAGCGTTAGTAGCACACATCTACTTACAAAGCTGCAGCTATCTCTTTTGCTAACACATTCATCAGCCAGCAACTTCACCAGCACTGTTAGTGCTGAAAAAAAGGTTCCAAAATATTGTTCCATAATATTTTGATCTGGGGACAGTATTTTGTGAATACAAGTGGCAAATGTATTTGTTCTGAGGAGTAGTATCATATTACTTGTTTGCTGAAAGTGTCTGGAGACTTATTGATGGACTATGAAGGCCAAGCTGGAGGTAATAACTGTGTTGCTAGGACTTCAATAGTTAATTGCTCTTCAGTATGTGCTTCTTATGAGTCATATTATGCCATTATGAAGTCAAAAAGCATTAGGAACTGAGTAAGAAAACAGAAAGGGTTACTGTGAAACATAAATAACCAGTCATGTGCAAAGATCATGGATAGTTGGTTTGAGCAAATTGAAGGCAACAAATATTGTTATAAATTAATATCTGGTGACTAGGTGTGAGTAAGAAATGAATTTATGGGAGTATTCAATAATAAACAAGTATTTCTGTGAGTTGCAAAACTAATAAAGATGCACTCTACGGATTTGTGTGTTCTTAAAATTCTCTCCTCATCACAATAACCCACTTTTTGTTCTTGGTAATAACCTGCTACTAGGCTATGGAGAGCTGAGATTTTTGCGTATGCTGAACTTCTTGCAAAATCCAACTAAAAAGGATTAAGTAAATACAGACTGTAAAACAGCTCACTGGGACACAAGAAGGTTGTGCATCATAGATAACCAAAGCTGCATCTGGAAGGCAAGCGGCAGTTTGAGTTAGAAACAATGCAGGTTGTAACAAACCCTGTATTGCGTCCTCTTTGATTAATTTGTGGTAGACTCACAGTACCCTTTACAGCAAGCGTAGGTGCTGGTCAAGTGCTAAGAAAGCTGACTTGTGAAGAGCGGAGGAACAGTGAGTGTAGGAGAACCCAGATCAGTGGGTTAGATGAATAAATGGGATGTCCTCCTTTCTTTATCATGAAAACTGATTTCAGGATGTTCCTAGGAAAAGAGGATCTCAAATGTTCCAGTCTTTGACTAGAAGATCTTTAGACTTCTTTCTTCTACAAGAAAGTAGTGGCACCAGTCCTTCTTGGTTTTTTCTCTTTTTTTTTTTTTTTTTTTGCACTCTAGAGAAGATGATGGGAATCATGGTCAGAACTTGTATCACTTTCTACTTTTCATGGGTTTTTTTTCCCATCCTGTTAATGTTTTGAATTATTTGAGCTAATCTAACAAGGCACATTGATAAATAGGGTTGTCTTAAATATTCTTCTCAAGTCTCTTTGAGTTGCATGTTAATTAGGGAATGAACTTAGTTGGGTGTTCGTTTGACTAGTTGGCCATCATCAGATAGGTACCCACTGTCAACTGCTCTATTCTCTACTCCTCCAGAGACTAGCTGCATGACATTGGGCAGGTCTTCTTGCCCTTCCAGCTTACTCTGTTTAGCTTGAAGTTCTTTGGCATTGAGGTTTGTGTTTGGCTGTAGACATGGCTAGCACTCACCATGAGGATTGGGGCCCTCAAACTACACAGTTCTAGTACAAAAAACAAATTTACAATAAGACTGTTTATTGCATGTAATGGACCAGATCAACTGTGTCAGTCTCATTCTGAGAATCTCATTTAGGCATCAAAACCATCACCACAGGATGTAAATAGTTTTTCAAAAACTAAGTAAAGATGATACAGACAAGCTGATTTTTAATTCTTTTAATCCAAGTCATGCACATACTGAGTCATTTTTCTGTGTCAATTTATTTCAATTTTCTTCTTTCTCCAAGAACCATTTATTGACTTAAGTCATCTGTCATTTAGAAAATCAATGTGATCTTGAATTCTGACTTAGAATTCAATATAATAGGAGACATAATTAATATACGTATTGCCAATGTTTAGACAGGTCTAACCTGATTAGCCATCCAGCAACACACACACAAAGAAAAATAGTAAGAAATGCCTTTTGGTATTACTATTAAAATATATAGTTAATCATCAGCCCAACAGAAATCACTCGTTATTTATCAGTCCTAGAAAGGGAAATACATATATTACAGAATGGCACAGAAGATGGAACTCCGTTAGAAGTCTTTTAAATGTTGTTTTGCCTAAATAAGATAAAAATTTATATACTTGCCATATTGTTCTCAGGACATTGGTTTTGTGAGGTACAATACTGGTTTACCCGTACAAAAGAAGAGACTAAAAGTTGGTATTTGCTTCTCGAGACTTGTGTAGGTCAATCAATAATCAAACTGACTTGATTAGACATTAGGTACCTCTTGATGCCTAATCAGATTACAAAGCAAGCTGTTCTGTCTCCTATGCCACACTTGCCTGCTTGTGGTTATATGATTGTGGACGAAGGAGGAGATGAACTTTATTACAGGTGAAACTGTCTTTATTAAAGTCCAAGTGACTCTGTGGTCCAAGTAATCATATGAACCCTGAGCAGGAGGATCCTGCTGCCATGGAGAACTTCTAAACTGAATACATGAAAGAAGACAAATACCAGGAATTTTCAAACCAAAGCAGAGAAGTGACCTAGAGTCATGTGCCTACCCTACACTGTGGGTTGTTACCTTTAGGACTATGGCTGCTGCTCTCTGTTTCCTGCCCAAGGACCCTGGGCTGGGCCATCTCCCACCTCAGTCAGGCTGAATTACGTATTGCTGAGCTGAGTTTCACAGTTATGCTAGCCAAGATGCCTAAAATGTAAACCTCTCTCTCATTATGGGACAGTTCATGGCAGGATTCCTCTAACCTAATTGTAGTCATTTCGAAGTTTGGTTTCCATGCTACACCATTTATGGAGACTCCCATTGCAGGAATGGGGAGACACCATTGGCATCTTCAGTTGTGATTCATCTATCATGCCCAAGATATCTGAGATTAATTGAAGAGATATTGTGCAATAACTTTAAACAAGATACCTATTGTTTAAAAGACCGAAGTTACAGGAAATGAATTTCACCCTTTCACTGGAGAATTAAAATCCAAATTACCTGACTCCTAAAACAGACCCACTAAACAACCCTGCTCCCTAAACCCCTGTGACAGCCTTTCCTCAAGGCCGTAAGATGAATGTAAGACAATTTAACATAGATGGGGAGAGAAAACAGAAGGAAGCAGGATGCGATGCTGGGAAAGGCAGAAAGAACATCTCTCTGGTGCCACTAAACGGGATTGCAGGGATCACGGAGACACATCCTCCATGCCTTGGGAGAAGTCCCAGGTAAAGGTAGGAACAAAGGTAGCAGCAAATGCACATTCATTTCCTTACTACAGATTTGTTACTGCCCCTGTGTGAAAAAAAAAAACAAAACAAAACAAACAACATTGCCGAGTGGCTAGTTAGGCAGTAGTCAGAATATTTTTCAATCTATAATAGCACTCATCCATTAACCATAAATAATCTATATTTATTCGAGGGGTCCATAACAAAGCCATGCGTACCTTGCACAGAGCATTAGGCTATCAAGGTATAAACTATTTAAAGCAGACAGTGTTCGAATTGTCATTTTTTAAGTTTAACATTATGTTGCTTCAATATCTAAAGCCTCCTTCCCAAAGCAGCAAAAATACAAAACACATTGACAGAAAATGTAAAACATACTAACTTGATTATTATGAGTGCTCTGGATTGTGTCACAATTCACTATTAATTTAGACCACATTCCAGTGGCTTCTCCCTTCCCTCTGCATTCTGGACCAATCTGTCAGAGAAATACAACACCGATTAAATAAAAAATATATATGTGCATATATATATTTTAAAGACTGCTGTTTGGAGGAAATGTTTTGGATATACAGTTTAGGGAGAGTTGTTTTCCATCAGCAACTTGAAATGATGGGCTGATTTTGAGGGTCATTTGCATAATGGATTTGTTCTGGGCATCGGGGACATACACACTGTCAATTCTACGAATACCATCATGGGCTTAACGGTGAGGTTTGTCTCAGCTCCACCCACCCATGGCAGAGACCTAAATGGCAGTTAAATCCGCTCATTGAGAAATTGTTGCAGCCAGAACCAATTTCTGCTTTGGGAGAGGAGGAATGGCCTTGTGGTTACAACTCCAAAATGTGGCTCAGCAAAACCAGGTCGCGTTTCTGCTTCTTTTATAGACTTCCTGTGTGACCCTGGGCGAATCACTCTTTTCCACCTGTAAAGTGAAGAAAATTAATTTTCCTATTTTCTCAGCTTAAGAACATAAATTCTTTGGGGTAAGGGTAATCCTAGCTTGTGCTGTGTCGTGACAGTACTAGGCACAATGGGATCCTTGTCTTAATAGAACTGTTATGAACATATTTATTTGGGGCATTTTGACATCACTTTGTCCAAAACAGCTTTGGGAACATCCTTTTTTTTTTTTTTTCCTCATACTTTTCAGAGATTCTAGGGGTGTTTTGCACTTCTCTGGCCACATAGTATGCAATCAGTATGGCAGGCGTGTATTAAAGAGGCAATAACTATTCCTAGTCATCTCTGTTGCTCTTTTGCAAAGCTGAAAATCCAAGCTTCAGAGAATCTTTTAGAAAGCCTGCAGAAATGTTTTATCTCCCAGTAGAAAATTGCTCAGAATTCACCCTATGTAACAACAAAAGGACCATGTTAAGGTCGAACTCCACCAGAACAGTGGGCAGATCATTCTTGATCTGTGAGGTTTTGATGTACTTGCTTTTGTGCGTCTCTAGGGAGCACATCAGCTCTCCAAGTCGCTGTCAGTGTGCATGGGACAAAAGTCTAAGCCATTAAGTAAGAGAAAAGAAGAAAAACATTGTGATCTGTGCTAGGGAAATCCCATAAGTACATCTCCTGAATAGCAGAAGTTTTCAAAGACTGCCTAGGGTGATCTAACTGCTGAATCCTGACCCCAGTGGGAGCAAAGTTTGGCAAATATGGGGCAGGGGTTGGGGAAAATTCCTCCCTTGCTGAGTGATTCTGCTTTAAAATATAATCTCTTCTTTCTCCAGAGACACAGGCCTAACGTGTGCTGATGCTCAGATACTCCTCTGAGGGATAAAACCAGACTATGCAGGGTTTGCTCTGGAAAGACTGGGTTCCAGTCTGATAACTCAAAGGTATTAGCTATGGCTCCAGTGAATCCTTGTCATTTTCTGCCCTTTGTTGTGGTGCCCAGCCTAGGAGATTCGCTGGCCTGCGCTCCTGCCGTGGCCTCCGGCAGAGCAGAGTACCTCCAGGAGGACTCTCTCAACCGCTGATCTTTTCCGCCGGCTGGAGAGGGAGTCTAATGCAGGTGTTTCAGTGAAACTTATACAATCCAGATGTAAATCCAATGGCAAGTCCCTCAGGATTAGACATGTCTGGAAATGAACATTATTGGCCTGATAAGATTTCTGAGCATTTTTTCCACAGGAAACCCACTGATTTTCATCTCTGGGTTTGGCATCCCAGCTCCCTAAGGCTCCTGGAGAGGCATACCTTGGATTGCCTGTGACAAGATATGAACAAGAGAGCTCAAGTTGACATGAAGAGCCAGTCTGGGATGGCAGTTAGGAAGGAAAAAACACACTATTCTTTACTCTCAACTTTGAAAATGTGTTCAGGAAAGGATTACAATGTCAAGATTGTAATACTGGTTGCGTAAGAGTCGCCGTTTGGAGGCAATCATTATTTGGAGAAAAAGCTGAGAGAAGAGGCCATTCACTTCATTCCTGCCGATACGCCAAATAAAAAGGGATCAGCTAAACCACAGACAAGCCCCTTTTTGCTTTTGTAGCTGTTCATTTTTTCCATCAGAGCTCAGACCATGGAGCTGAAATTCAGTAATGAAAACCTTCCTTGCAGCCCATGGCTTTGCAGTGCCGCAGACCAGAATGAGATCGAGGTGAAACGGAGCTGATCCCCAATTCTCTGAACTGCAGTGGGACATACGATGGTCTGAGCTTTAACCTTCACACAGATGAAACTGTTGCAGTGGGACTGTTTTCTAGGCTGATGTTTCTGATCGCTCAGTTACTGAGAGGCTGATAAGAAGCAGAGAAACCTTATCAGTTCCCACTGCTCTGCACCATCAGTCTTGCTCTGTTGGCATACCTGACAGCTCGAAAATGATCAGGTAACAGGTGCTTTCTGATTTCTTCTGTTGTCTCTAGTCCACTGTCTCATGAAAGGGTTTGCTAATGCTTCAAGGACATCCTAGCGAGGGGAGTGTGGTTTCCCCTCTAACCAGCAGGTAGAGCCAGCAAGCCTTGCATGGTCTTACAGGTTGGTAGCAATTTCACAGAAACCTGGATAAACAGAAAGCTTCCTCTCTCCCTTCCTCCCCCAGAGAAAGCACTGAGTTTAATTTTTTTAGGGAATGAAGCATTTCACAGTTGGAAAATACTTGCACAGGTGACCTTCTGTAATGAATATTTCAGCGTTTGCTCAAGTGACTGCACAAGTAAGACCAAGGGATGGGAATGTCATTGGATATAAACCAGCATTCAAACTGTGCTACCTCTGTATTTGGCTTTTTTATAGGAAAACAGAGAAGAAAATAAACAACACCTTGCTGCTTTCCACAGGCATATTCCTTACACTGCAAGGGGTGGTGGCCCCAGGCAAGGCCACTCTAGGCACATTTGAAGCCAGATGCACTTCTTTCTTCTCCACTCCAATCATGACTTTGAGTCATCTTCTCCTTTCTTTAGCATTTAAAGGTGAAAACAAAGTGATGTGTCCCAAAAGCTCTGCTGGTCTATGTGCTCCACACCACAGGCAGCAGAGCTACCACCTGTGTGCTTCAGTCCCCATCAGAGCTCATCTGTCTGTCTCTTGGTCAGGAACATGGCTTTAAACAATGTGTTTTACAAAAGAGTACCCTTCAGCTTAGATTATACATGGTGTTATAGTTAAGACAAAACCTAAATAATTCTACAGACAATAGTTATATATAAATAACATTTAATTTCTCATGGTAGCATATGTACACAAACATCTTTAATTATTTTTGTGCATCCTTAGATAGGTCCATTTCAGCCTGTGAACACTTTGAATAATTTCATTTTAATATCATTAATGACCATAGGCGTAATTTTTTGTTTCAAAAATATAACTGACATAATCTACCTACACTTTTTATACAAAACATGTAGTTACTCTTTATCCCCCAGTGCTTTTAAAAAAAACCTTTTGAATTGCTCTCCAATTCAATTTCTAGGCTTTCCCAGAACCGTCATTTATCTCTGATAGGCACAGTTTTTCAGAAAGAGGTCAAGGATGGTGAAAGTTGCTATCACATCACAAGAGTTGATAGTGCTACTTTCCCCTCAAAGCTTTCTTTTCCTTGCCTTGCAAGGCCTCTTTCAGTTCCCTTGACCCCACTGCCCTGCTCCTTTCTACTGATACAAGAGAATTAATAATAGAGCTCCGGTTTTCACTGGAGCTGCACAACTGCTGGGATATGGCAGTAAAACACACAAGCATACACTCACAACAGCTAACCCCTCCACCTCCTAAAATCCATTTTACTTGAGGCCTTTGATCTGGGGCAGGTGGGAAAGAAAGCAAAAAGCCTCTGGGAGAATTATGACTGCAGTGCCTTCCTAGGTGGCATCGCCGCTTCCTTGAGACTCCCTGTGCCATTAACGGCTCCTTTGTGACCATGTGTATCAGACCACCAAGGCATTTACCCAAAGGCTGTGTGTAGAATTAAAAGTAACATTTTGCTGCTTCTTTCTGAAGGTCAGATTCATTTCAGTCACACAGCAGTTCACGCACAGGCAGATGGGTAACGGGACAGTAGGTTGGGGGAAGAAGTGGCTTTCTCATCTCTGTTCTGTGGGAGCAACCATGGCTCCTCACGTAAGTGTGCACTCCCTCCCCCCAATGTGAACTCCCAGTCTCCTTAAACCGCTTGATAAATTCCCTTTTATTCAACTTCCAAAATGACTAGTAAAGAGAAATTGCTCATCTCTTTGCACAGTGTCATTGTGGCCTTAAAGGCCAGGACTGAATAAACACCCAGCTCTGCTCTTGGATGTTTTCAGCTATTGCAGTTGCGTCTTGCCAGACCTGCCAAAATGCTGGTAAATCTTCCCATAATCTGCAGAGATTACATGCCGGACAGGTGATATGTCTGATAATCAGCTAACTGGGACACCTGAAGGAGACCTCTCCTGTACTTCTGCACCTAAGTTTCAAGGACTAGTGAGCAACTTGTGCCTAGCCCTGTGTCGATTGTGTGTAGGAGACGTCAAAGAACCATGGAAGTTCCTCTCTAGTCTTGTGAAGAACCTTAAAAAAAAAAGCAGAAGTCTCCAAAACTGCTGTTTTGCATCTAATGGGCATAAGGAAGAAATGAGTAGGTTGTACAAACTAATTGCAGTTGAGCAGGGAATAACCGGATGCTTCTACGGAAATGGTCTGCTGCCCTGGAGTGTAGGCTCATGGAGAAGACAAGAGCCTTGCTCATCCTTGTTTCCTCTTTCCATCCTCTCAATCCCCTTTTGGCAGCAGGAGCAGCAGTCTGCAGTCCCAGGGACCTCCCTCTGCTTCTCTGTCCTACTCACCCTCCCATGCTGCCCCTGCCACCTCCTCTCCTCCCCTTGGCCCCAGCACTCATCCTCAGACCATTGCAATGCAGTTGTGCCTGTTTTGTGGCAGAGCCCGGAGCCAGTTGTGCAGGACACATTCAAGCCAGGAAGACTGCTTTTCCCCACCAGTGAATGCTTTCAAACTACATGGAGGGTGTCCCAGGCAGAAAGTCTGCTGGGTGTGCCTCAAGCGGTGCAAGAGCTGCGTTAAACCAAAGGCAGAAATGTGACTATATCAGGTTGATCCGACCCCTATCCGGCTGCCTTGCTTTGAAGAGAAACACAGGTGCCACCATTTTTCCTGGGTCACACAGAAACACTTTACATTGAAAGCTGCAGACACAAGCACTGAAGTACTGGGCGTCCAAGGCAGTGTCCGAGTGCAATTTCCTTTTACAGCCACAGTGGCTTTGGAAAAGACATCATATTTTTGAAACAAAACAACAGAAAGGAGAAATAACAAGGACTGATGATATATCTCCATACTATCTCTTGTGATAAATTCTCAGTACGAGTCAAAAAAGCCTATTCAGACTGAACAGAAAAAAATATCCTTGAACCCATGATCATTAGGCTGACTTGGAGGAAAAACTCATTGGCTTCTCAAATCTTGTGCACCTGAGAGTGAAGTATTGAAATCGGAAATTGAGAGTGATTCCTTTCCCCAGCTACCATTCCTAGACAACACTGCTCAGTTGTGTAACCCCCTGAAGACATTAAAATGTCTTTCCCTTCCTGTAAGAAAAGGTTTTCTTTTCCTTCCCTTAAGACATTAATTATGGGGTCACTGACTTTGGCAGATTACTTGCTAAATTGAGTTGCATCCTGATATCCTATATTTTATTGTGATGACCACCCATCTTGACAGCCACTTGGGCTTGACCTGAGATTATCCAACACTGAAATCGTGACTCTTTAAAGGAAGAGGATTAATGGCTGCTTTAAAATGATCTAAAATCACTGAAGAAAGCCACAAGCACTCACCTATCTCCAGCTCCTGGCCATATGGACCTGCTTCCCCTTTTGTTTCTCTACCAGCAATCACATAGCTGCACGGGGAGTTGAATCTGTTTGGAAATCTGGCTAAAAAAAAGTAAATAAAAATTGCAAATGTGTTCTTGTTAGGGTGGTTGTAAGCTAGGTCAAAGAAGAAGTCTGAGTCTTCCACAACCATGGATATCACCACAAGAAGGACACTGGAGTAAATACCCGGTCTGGCATTAGCAAGGTTCTGGTGAACTGTAGGAGAACCAGTGTCTACTCATGAGCCCCAGGAAGTGACCATGGGAAAGCGCTGGAGAGCTGTGAGCCTCAAATCAGGTCAGTATCTACACTGTACAGAAAATACAAAACCAAGGAATGGCACTCATACCCCACCTACCTGACCCGGGTAGGAGCTCAGAAGGAGCAGCAGAAGGAGCTCAGGTTTGTGTCCTCAGAACAACAGTTGGTTCATGTGAAAGAAGGCACAGAAGCTGCCCCCAGTTATGTCTCTTTCTCATCCCTTTCTTTCACCTCTTCGTCTCTTGTTGTATGTAACACAGATGCAGTGGCATTCACTGGATTTCCATAAATCCTCACTCTTCCAGTGAGTCTTTGAAGTACAGCCCATTATCAATCTGAAACAACCTCTATGGCATTTGAAAATCGAGAGATTTTTGTAAGAAAAATATTGTTCAGCTTGTGTTTTGAAGCTGATGATGGACAATCTCATAATTCAGTAGCTATCACAGCAATGTGAATTAATACAGAAATTCAGCCTTCCCAATGCCTGGTGAAAAAAGACGTGGCAGAGGGTTTTTTATTGTCCCACCTGCAGGGAGGGGCTGAAACCCCTGTTGCACCCCAGGGCTGGTGGAGACAACCCCTGGCTGCAGTTTCAGATTGGCACGGTGTCCTTGCAAAGCCGTGGGTCTGGCTGAAGCATTCCTTCATCAATAGGCACCATTTATCAGCGAGATGCGGCTGGGTTCCAACAGCGACAGAAGGAAAACACTGGCAATGTTTTCATTAAAAGGTACAAAAGATTTGCAGTGTAGCTGACAGAGGCCATATGTGACCTGCTTAGTGTTCAGCGGGGCTGATAAAGAGCAAAAGGAGTGTCCTGTGAAGGTAAAGCTATACCTCACCTTAATGAACAGAAACTCGGGGTAGGAGGTGGGAGAGGATGATCAGATTTCCTCTGACCTGGAGTTCAACTTCTTTGGATGCAACCAAGAGAGGCTGAGATAGCAAGGTAGCTCAGCAAAAAGGGGGTGACAAAGGGGAGACCCTTTTTTCTTCCTTAAAGGAAAAGCTTGGCCTGGGGCTGTTCACAAGCTGCCAGCAGCAGCAACGATCTGCATGCAAAACAGTGTGTTTTGCATATCACAGCAAAATCCACCAGGAGAAGGACTGGGATCTGTGCAAAAATGTCCCCTGCTTCCACACAGATGGAAATGCAGAGAGAGGAGACATATGAGGCTGCACACAGCCCCCTCTGCTAGGGCCAATAAAACAAACTCTAGGAACTCACAGAGATGAAAACAGGCCTAAACGTGCCTCTTGTTCATGGAAACAGTGGTTAACTCTGTGTTTTGCCCAGCAGACTTAATTTCTTTTGAAATAGACCCTCTTGGATGAGTTTTTTCTGCCCTTTGATAAATCCAAGCTAGTGAAAGAGGTCAATCTGCATAAGACCATTTTGGAGGGGTGGAGAAGCAAGAGCCACCCACTCCCGCCAGCCAGGCTTGCACATCCATTTTGCACACGTGTTCAGCCACCGCAATGGTCACGAGCAGGATCACCAAGGTCTTGGCAGACAAAGCAAGTCCCCTGTCACCCTGGGCCCAGAGAGTTGCATCTCATCTTCTCATTCTATATCCAGGACATACAGAACTGCTAAGGGACTGACTGTGGGCAGAAATTGAGACTGTTTCTTACGGTAAGGAGTCTGATCTTCTCTAACCCGAGTCAAGACAAGGTGTCCATCAGTTCTGTTCACCTTATTGCTAATCTTCCCATCTTCCTGCTGCAGGCACCTGCTGCATTTTGCCTGACTTTTCATAGTTATATATTTACAGTGTTTCATATTTGTCATCTTTTATTTCATTCTAGTGTTTTTGGCTGCTACTGTGAAATCAATTAAAAAAATCTCACTGAAGCTGCGTAGGAGAGATGGGCTGTACAATCCTACTGTGCACAAGAGAAGAGGGAAACAGACCTTGATCTTGTTTTGTGCTGTTGAAAAACACTTCAATAAATCCAAATGTTTCCTCAAAGTTAAACTGGAGGCCAGGGACAGAGGAAGAGACTCGAAGTTGCTTCATTCCCTGTAGACCCGAGATCAGAGTAAACCACAGCTAGCTTGTCACACCAGCCGCTGACACGCAGCCAGCTCTGGGTGGCATTTGGCAACATTCAGTCCAGCCAGAGCAGAGGCTGGGGTTCCTCTGGCTGAAGACATCAGTGCTAGTTCACCTGCCCGCTGCTGGGGCCTGGTTACAGCAGCGCTGCCTGGAAAACACTGCAACTTCTTTACCAATTAGGGAAATGAACCACGGTGAAGAGCCCAATGTCCCCACATAAATAATTATATTAAAAAATGTTATTTATTGTCTCTTCAAGTAGCAGCCCTCCGCAGCCCCACAGCCCCGTGGCTGGAATATGGTTTCACAGAATTTACGTGGGCACTTGTTTAGGTGCGTGGGGGGAAGATGTATGTTACAGCATCCTGACACGCTCTCGTGGTATATTACATGTTGCTCACCTCGCTCCTGCCCTCTGCTCGCCTCCTTCGCTGCCCCATCTGTGCAACAGAGGCTTTGTAGAGCTGGCAGGGTCAGTGATTAATTACACAAACAGAGTTAATATTCTTCCTGGATAGAACTAATTACTCAAGTGTTTGCTTTTATAAACCTCAGATTGATTGTCTCAGGGACAAATCAGTCTAATTGAAAAGACAGTTTGTTTTCAAGAAAGGAAAAATAACATGTTTGTGCCTCATGGGTTTTGGGGGGCTTTTTTTTTCCTCTCCTTTTCAAGGAAATGGAAGCAGTGAAAGAGTTGGTGCATATTGTTGCATCCCTCGCTGGACATCACAGCTACCCCTGCGGCTGTGCCCCAGCCGCTCCCCAGACCGTTTCCCTTTAGCACAAGCTGTTATATCTCTCGCCAGCACTCGGTGGAGGATCCTGGTGCGTGAGGTGGAGGGTATGCACATACTGACAAGCAGTCCCAGCCCAAAAAGCTCAGGATTTAGCTGAACACAGGGAGGATGAGAGAAGGGGCACGACTTGGTCAAGAGCATCAGAGTACACTCACATCATTTGCTTGTATATTCTCTGAATTAACCCACGAAGCCTCTCACATCTGGGAAAGTGAAAACAACTGGCACATCATTTCTGCTCTAGCGCACTCAAAACACTTTACAGCCTTTCTGTTGCCTGAGTCTGGAGTGTCACCTCCTACTCTCTCCTCTCCACGGCACCCCAGCATTGCAGCGCACTTTGAACTACTTTGTCTTTCCTTGCAGCCCAGCCTCTCTGATGTCTTCTGTCACTGGTGTCTCCTCTGCCCTTTCTCAATTGTCTTTGTTCCTCTCCAGTAGACTTAAACACACAGGACTGGACTTGTGGAGCAGCTATGAGACTAGAAAGCTGCCTGGGTGTCATAACAGAAAATACTGATACGTAAGACAAGGTACAACAAAGGGTTGGTATAAAATGCATGAACGGGCCCTTCACCCCTGAGAAATCTGGTCCAATGGACTGAAGCAAGGAACTGGAAAAGGGATTGCACCTCAAGAGGGACCTTGATCATTGCTGCACCAAGATGTCCAGGAGCATAGACTAAGGCTGGGCAACTGATCTCCAGCTCCTGATCCCCACTTACTGTACCAGCCTGCTCAGTGATGTCTGCAGCACTGTCTACATGATTTCTTGTGAAAGGAAGGGAGAAAGTTCTTGCTGTAGAATTGGGCTTGTGAGTGTGTAGGACACTTGCATGTCATTCAATTCAGGTTAGTATTAGCCAGGGAACTACACTGGCCATGATAAAGCAGGAGGCGGGTGAAATTCTGTGTGCTTTGCCACATGGAGCAGCAGACCACTTCCCATTTTCAGCTCCAAAAATCTTTCAACAGAGATGAACCCCATCAGTCTGCTTCCTGCTACATATCACCTGAGTGAGGCTGCAGGACATGACAGCCTCCTTCCACCCTAAGCGATCAATCTTAAATTATCTGTGCTTAGTGATAACTGAGTCAAGGGAAAACCATCTCCAAAGTGAGCAACTGCATACAGGGCACTGAGGGACGGGAGGCATTTCCAAGGAAGGTGATGGTTAGTACAAGGGCAGAAGGTTGATCTGAGAGCAAAGTGGCAGAACAGCCCCGGGAGCTCTCAGAGGAGACATGAGAGACCACCAGGACAGAGTTAGTAACATCACTCTGGGGAAGAAAAAGCAATGGCTTTGCAGGCAGAAAGAGGCTCAGCACCATGTGCAAAGAAACCATCTCCCGCTGCTTGTCTTCATCTCCTTGTTTTCAGCTGTGCTTGGGAACACATAGCAATACAGATATTCTTCATAAATAAACATACATAGTACCCACTTCTTCGCCAGTGAAAATAATCCTGCAGACATTTTGCTAACTACTCAGGTTTGACAGGAACAGAAATATCCCTGCTGAATTAAGCTCAGAAGTAAGTGGAGGAAAACCCCAATAAACCAAGTCTGGACCAACTCTGTCTAGTGCTTTTTGCTAAAGAAAGATTTAATGCAAGTTTTCTCCACTCTCCACCACCAAGAGAGGCAGGTGAGCATTTTTCTTCTTTAAAGAATGCAAACCATAAAGCAAGCAAACACTTTTTCACGAATACCTGCATCAGGTAATTAGCCAGACCTTTCGTTAAGTCATGACAAGGATGGTGGGATGCTGTTGCCTCCTGCACTTTGACTGAGGATGAGAAAGTCCAGCAGCACCTTGTAAATCCCAGCACCGCTGACAGCCAAAATCGTCAGCAGCTCATTCCCATAGGAAAAAGATTTGTAAGAAAGGTGCTGAGCTCTCCTTACCCATGTGCTTTCTGTTCTCACTGCATCTATTCCTTCACCTGTTTTTTGTTCATCTCTCTCACGAAATTCATGTGTGAGAGCCCAGAGCTGAGAATGATTTTCTTTTCCTCTTCCCCACTTCCCCCTCCCCCAAGAGAAGACACTTTTAAGTGCCTGAGCATTTCCTTATAAAGGGCTTTTCTCCAACTCCTGGCCTTCCCTTGCTGTCCCTCCCTTTTGTTCTGGATGAATTATATGGTGTCAAGTGTCCTCAGCAGCCATCCCTGCTCCAGTCCAGCACTGCAATGTGCAAAGAGATGCACGGCAGAGACAGAAAAGTGCAGAAAGAGAGAGAAAAGGAATTACCGGATATTAAAAATTGCTGACCCTTTACAACTGTTAATGCTGAGAGATGATTCTTTTTTCATGTGGGAGGGCTGGGCAATTTTCACAAAATTGCTGGGCTGTTTGGTGATCAGGCAGAAATTCAACTGCAATAACATGTTCTCCGGTTTCTTGCTTGATTACCGAGAGGTTTGGAGGTGAAGCCACAAAGTTTGACACCTTTGATCAAACCTTTCCTGCTATTGGCAGGAGTTTTCACCCTGAGCACGATGTGCCTCGTTATGGAGGTAACAACAATAACTTTCCTCCTCCGGTTTCAGGGCTGATGCCACGAAAGCACCTGCTTATTGGTACTGGTGTTATGGAGAAATGCTGCAGAGCACCAGCCTCTCCCCAGGCTTAGTGGGAGCCGTCGTCAGTGGAAGTTATTTGGGACATTTGCCCTTTCCCTCTATCCCTTGCTGCTATCTTTTCTTATTTCTAGTTGCTAATAATACCCATTAGACTGATAAGCAGTAATTCCTATCTGTACATTGCAAAGAAAATCAGAGTCTTTTTTGACAAGAGGGAAGGGGAAGGGGAAG
>JMFS01118294.1:0-23758 GCA_000699545.1 Podiceps cristatus | reverse complement strand
TAATATATTTTTATATTTTCCTTTTCTGTCTGGTAAAGCGCTTTTATCTCAATCCGCAAGCTCTCTCCAGTTTCTCCTCCTCACCCCACCAGGGGCAGGATGGGGTGAGCGAGTGCTGCGTGGTCTGGTTGTCATTAGGGATTAACCACGACATCTTTCTAAAGGAAAATATGAAAGTCAGACACATCTCTCTGAACAGAAACTTTTGGTAAACCTGGTAAAAATAAGAACAAAAATGTTGAAAACAGGTCTTGGGATGAAATACCCCTGAATGAAGTTGTGGAGAAGAAAACAAAAGGCGGTGTGAAGTTCACCTTCAAAGCACCTGGTTAAAGATGCTCTACGTTTGGCAGACCCATGAAAAATTCAAAGAAATCTGCACCCCTGATATACACCTGCCTTGCCCAGTGAATTGGCCTTACTAGAGGTGAGGCAGTATCTCTGCAGGAAAACAGGAAAAACTCCTGCTAGCTCACAGCTCAGTTTCCTTTGCAGGTCCTTCAAAGCCCTGATAGACACCCTGTAAAATGATGTTGACCAAGTTGGAAGTTACAAACACAACAGCAGTCAATCAACATGGCTTGGATTACTCATTCATTTTGAATGTATTTAAAAAAACCCACAACAACCAAACAACCAAACCCCTGCTACAATATGAGAGAAAAGTAGAAATATAAAGGTCAGTTTGTTTACACCACATAAAATCTGATGGAAGATCCAGTATCTTTCTCGACAAGGTACTTGAAAATTCGGTGTCTTTTTGGACGGTTAAGTAAGTATTTTTCATATACTAGTGTTTGATGCTGTTTTTTCATAAACTTTAGGTAAAGCAAAATTTACCTCCGTTTTAACATCAGAACTATCATATGTCTCAATTTATAACCAATGTTTCTAAATTGTTAGTGTCACCTACCAAAATTATCATAACCAATGAAAGCAACTCATTCCCATCAGAATTAGGGTTAGCTCGAAGAAGAATCATGATGGTATCCAAATCTTTTTCTATATGCAATACTTGAAATGTCCTTGCTTGTCACCAACTGAAGTAGTTAAATAACCTGTCAGTTTAGTTGCTTCAAGAAGTCGCTTTAACCATCAATACTCTCTCAAGTAATTTTTGGAACAATTACAGTACCATATTGTCAAGGCAAAAAATTAGGAATCTGTGAACACAAAATCAGCATTTTCTCAAGGCTGCTCTTAACTAGATAAATTTGCAATTTGCTTTCCAATTACTTATTGCAAGTTTATTTTTATACAGCAGAGTAAGACTCTTGCCTCAAAGTACCATTTTATTTGCAGTAGCAACCCATTACTGACAGAAAATATATTAATGGTTACTATCTATTATTTCTATATTCCTACATTTCATTATTTTCCATGGTAATTAACACATTATTACCTCCAAAAGACACTGTTCCTTTAGAATCTCTCTGAAGTTGCTGCCTTAGGGCTTGCTGCTGTTCATCAGTGGGCTGGATACCAAGATAATTCAATGCCTGGAAGGAGAAAACTTATTTTGGAGGAAAAAAAAAAAAAAAAAAAAAAAAAGAACAGACTAGGGATAATGATTGCAGGGTCATGGGAGAGTAAAAATCTGTATTTCAAAGAGCCTTTGTATCATAGTACACTCTCACTGACAACACTTTTATTCCAGAGACATTCTGAGTTTTCCTTCTAATTGAGAGATGTTCAGATGTTATTTAACCTTGAATAACTGCCTATAAAATCCTGAGGGATGTTCAGATTCCCAGAAGAGTTAATCAGTAATGAGATTAACAAAAACAGTAACTTGCCCAATATATAAAATGAAATATTGGCCTGCAACCTGAAAGAGCTATCCAAATAGAAAATTTGGTGTATAATTTATACCTTGAAGTTTCTTAGCCTAGAAATATTCTCCACGTTTTACACGCACCATGAAGGGAGGGAAACAGAAACTCAAAAGATTATAAGTATTTACCCTTTCCAGCTTTTCTGCTTTGAGACGAATAGTAGAGTTCCTTCCTTGCAGCTCATCATTCTGGCTGGGGGCAATAACTAAGAAGAAAAAAATTTAAATTAAATAAGAGATAGTTTTAACTATTGCTTTGAAAAATTTGTTCTGAATCTCTGCTCATCAAATGGATGCCAGCTAAATACCTACTTGGCACAAGTAAGTGTTGATATTTAGATTGACTTTTTTTTAAAAAAAATCCCATAATTGTAATAAACAAGAATTATGGGTATCAATCACTTAAGCTATTTTTTCACATCAAAAGTGACAAGTAGCAAATTAGCAGAAAGAAACCAGGAATAACTGAGCGATTCATCGAGCATATGGCTTATACTTGTGGTATTTTCTCTTCTCTCAGAGATAGACAGTTACTCTGGAAACAGAAGGGGAACCACACTTGTGAATTCCGAGAAAGACCTTCAAGACACACCCTCAGCATAATCAACAGTTCCCAAAAGCATATTTAGTGATCTAGAAAACACTGTGGAAAGAGAGGGAATGACCTGTTGCCAACTAATGGGCTGTGTGGAGGTAGCTTAGGCTGAGTTCCAGCAGGCTCCTCATTATTTTTTCCTGGGGAGGAGCAAATTTCCAAGAACTACCATTAAGCATCCATTAAACCATCATCCATCATCCCCTTCTCTCCAGTCCTTACAGTCAGAAATACAAACAAGTTTGCATAATTTTAGCTAGTTGCATTGAGACCTTACGGCGTATCTACTTTATTGCCAACGTTCACAAATGATTAAGCTGGGGAAAGGAAAAGCAGCTAGCAGTACTAAGCAGTCCCTATGCAAGATTTCAGAATAATTACCTTTGGTGTGGGTTTTTTTTTTGGTTTTGGTTTTTTTTTTGGTGTGTGCACTTAGTTTTAATGGAACCCAAGAAATGCAGTCATCGTTTTGTCATGTTTCAGACACACCTGTGGATACACCACAAGAAGCAGCAACCTTTGGAAGCCTTTGATCATAGCCAGTAGGCAAAAGGAGTAGTTAAACTATCAGTTCCTTTGGATTTTAGATGTATGTAAATAGAACAAATTCACTGACTTGTCTTTTTGCAGAAGAAAATGGAATACTTGTTTGCATTCATTATTTATTATTTAGATCTTAATTCATTATTTCATTAATGGACTAGAGAAGTACTGAAACCAAAACTAGCATTTGAAAACTAAAGGATCTTGCAGTTTGAGATTCTCTCTAAAGGAACAGAAAGAATTGCATGGAATTTTTTTTTTTTTTTTTTTTTTTTAGTTTCAGAGCATATCGGTTTCCAAGCTCAAAGTAATTTACATTCTCTTTATATGCCCAAAAGCATAAACCAAAACATCTTGAAAATCTCTGACACTAACACCTCTTACATGCTATATTAAATTCTGCAGACAGTGGGCTAGAACCTCAGCTGAATTGGCACACTTCCTTTCAACTCAAAATGAAAAAGCTTTGTGTATGAGTTTGTACAAGAATGTCTCAAAATTATGCTGATTTTTCTTGCAGCACTTAAAAAAATAATCTAAGAGCTACTTTAATTTTTCAAGGTTATCCTTGAAAAAGGGCAGCATGAAAGAAGCGGCAGCTTTGACTAAGGATGTGCTATTAAATAAGACTAAAATGAAAAATGAGAACAGTACAAACTGGAGCTACAAGCATTTCTGCTTTCCACTCTACTAGCTACGTTATTCAAATATGTTAAGAAACAGGGGCCTTCTTGGTCTCTTTAAGCAACAATAAAATGAAGCTCCTGTGTACTGCATTACATTAACCAAGAGTCTTATATTCTGAATATATTAAAAAATGGCCTTTTGTCTTGTTCCTCTGATTTATTTGTGGTGTTTTTCATGATTAATATGAAAAAACTGTGTGCTCATTAAGCTCCAGATGTATTCAATACTACAACCTTTCCAGTTTCAAAAGTCCACGTTCAGTCAGCTCATCCTTCAAGGAAGCAAGCCAACTGGTCAGATCTGCAATACGGAGACTGTTTCATTTAAAATGAGGATATCTAATATGGGCCATCATAAATGCAGGTACAATTTAAATACCATCAGTGAAGCAATGTCTAGAATGGATCAGATCCTGTATGTTTGTCCTTCCTCATCTCAGTGTATTAGACATTGAGAGGCACGTGTTATGTTTACTTACTACCACCTGAAGAAAAACAATATAGTCCAGGTCTTCATATAGAAATACAGAACAGAATAAGTTATATTACTGTGTCAATCAAGACTCATGATTATGTGAGACTACTGTGTTTCCACTGTGTGTAAATACAACACATATTTCGGTTCAGTTCAGATTTGGTTCTCACCAAATTCTACAACCTCTAGTTTTCCTTAGTCTTGTTTTCAAAATATAGAGATACGGTCAAAGTGACTATTGTCTTTGTTTGAATGTCATGACTCTCAGAAGTAAATATACGCATACAGATTCTATTTGTTATAAATTGAAAAAGTGGCCTGTGTGTTATTTCTATCCTTCCAACATGCTGCCCTGATTTTAAAAAAGTGCAAGCAGTATACATCCACAGAATTTCATCAAATCTAGAAAGCACAGTTTCTATGACAACCTAATCTTGATCTATATGTGAGTCTTCATTATCTGGTTTCTACTGAGTCTATTATCATTACTGCTGCACGGCAAATGTTGTGATCACTCATTTTTGTTTGGTTTCAGCTGTTTGTTAAAGATAAGTTATATTTGACAGTAGCTACTAAACAATCCATTGATCTCAGTCTTTTATTTAGTACCACAAAAATAGTGCAATATTCTTTTTTTTTAAAGACTATTGAATTTCACTATGTACTATTTTCTGCATGACAGTTATTGAAGACAAAAAGGGTGGCAAGCAATTAAATCAGCATTTACCAGTGGCAGGGACGTCAGTAGAACTGCTGTCTAGAGAAGTAATCGGAGATTGCTCTCCCATCTTGACTCCAGTTTCCAACTATGAAAGAAAATCAGAAGTCATGAACTACCATTTCTAAAGCAGATCACAAGTCAAACCAGAAATACCCATTAATGTAAAAAAGAGAGAGATAGGAAGGAAGAACACAAGCAGAAAGAGGGCTGGATACACCAAAACAACCCTAGGAGAAAATGGAAGGCATGGGGGTTAGGGGAGGTGAGAAGGAATGCCATTCAAAAAACTTAGATCAAGGCCTTATCAAAACCTTAGGTTTTGAATATCCTCGCACATTAAGATAGCACAGCCTCTCTAGGCAACTTGTTTCAGTATTTATATCTCTAATAGCAAAGAAAAACGGCCAAGAATGATAAGCACAAACATAACAATTGAGAATCACCTGTTTTGACTGTGTTTGACGTGGAACATTTTATGCTCCCTTGTTCAAAGACAATATTTAGTTTTAAAAATGTGATAAATTGAAAAGGTTTTTGTGGGTTTGTTCTGGATTTGGTTTTGTTTCTATTTTTTTTTTTTTTTTAAATGAAATAAGAGTAGTTTTAAAATCTTTCTTATGGTCAACATTACTTCTTTACACTAATGGTGAACTGTATGAATTAAAACAACAACTATTGCTTAGCTGAAAGAAAGGGGAGGAAAAACATTCTTCTAGGATTCTTGGTTTTTTTAAGCAAAAATCTCTCAGCTGAAAGAAAGGGGAGGAAAAACATTCTTCTAGGGCTCTATTTTTTTAAGCAAAAATCTCATCATCATGGAAGAAGAGTAACTTGTGAGACTGTACTGTACTCATACATATGTGAGTACTCTACCTCTGAAATATATAGCTATATATATTTAATTCTGGAACTTTACTCCCTAAAAAGAGTAAGGAGAACTTTGTGTCTAAGAACATGCTTAATGCTTATTTTATTTGATTTGTTTTCTTAACACAAGTCAACTAATACTCTTATTCCTCTCATCAGTGTGGTTTACTCTACTGTTACATAACATGTTTTCTGGAAAAGTGTTGATATTCCAAAGAATTAATATTGTGCAGGAAAGAAAGCCAGTAATTTTTTTACTAGAATGGAAATGGAGTTAAAATAACCCTATACTGAAATTCCAATAAAATTTGGAAAAACAACCATTTGCTCACTTTATACTAAGAGTAATAAAAAGTATACTCACAGCATTTGGACTGAATGTTGAAACAAGCTTCCCATTAGGAGATGCAAGAGAACTAAGTCCTGCAGCCTGTTGCTCTCCATATGCTACAGAAGACGTTAAGAGGCTGGAAGGACGTTGCAGATTCTCCGAGTAACTGGGAATATTTTTTTGTCTAATAAAAGCTATCTCCCAAAAACTTTCAAACCTAAAATTAAAATTGAGAAAGTCTGTATACTATTCATAAGATTATATGTTATTCTTGAAAAAATTATATTTTCCCAAACACATTTACTTTTCTAAAAGGATGTTCTATTCCGCATCATTAAAAAAAGGCAAATACTGTTGTTTGTTTGTTTTTTTTTCTTTTGAAAGCAACGAAAGTATCATAGTTTTATAGGTCTAAAAGGTGCATTTTAGATGTTCTATGAAATAATATTGCAATTGAATATTAAAAAAAAGTTAATATCCCTTGCATTTCCTCTAAGTACACATTTCACATTAATCCGATCATAAGTATGATAAGCCATTTTGGAGGGTTAGTTGTTTGACAGTAACAGATACCTCGTTTTTGTTCTGTTGATTATACTTTTCGCCTCTTCATAGGAGACACCAATCATTGACTCTTTGTTTATGGATACAAGTTGGTCTCCAGGCTTCAATCGTCCATCCTAACATAACAAATAAAAACCAAAACGCACAAATTTTATATTAATTTCTAACACTATACAAAGAACTGTATAATCACAGCAGTTTAGCATATCCCTCTGGATCTATTACGACAAAAAAAAAAAAATCAAGGATGGCTTACATTTTCCCCAACAACCTTCCAGAAATAAACAGCAGATCAAATGATCATTTAATCACCACAACAGCAGTCATTATAGAAGCTTCATCAGACAGAATGGATCTCATATACTGTGTAAAGAAGAAATTTGGACCCAGCTACATACTTCTGTTAAAAAAACCCCAAACAAACCAACCACAGAGAGTAATTTTTCCAGCAAGGAGTACCAACCCATCTGACTACAGGAAGCTTCTTTACTAATTAATTCAGCTGCAAGCTGGATTAATTTGTATTTCAAAACTAAATGCTCTCGGCCATACATGGCACTTTTCAGGCACTCACTAGCCATATTAATCTTAATGAGCAAAACAGATTAGTGTATTAGGAATTCACTAGTCAAAACCACAATAGAAATCATATTGTCAACTTTGTGCTTCGGTTGCATTCACTGTGAACTTTCCACCAACACAGGAACATATCACATTTCTGTCTCAGAGACTGTAAAGCAAGACTTTAAACATGCTAGGCTAGATTCCTCATTAAGATAAAGCTTTCTTTACTCACATTTTAAAAGAGGCCTCAACAATTTAACTGAAAATTCATATAATTCACCAACGGTTACAGAGTTACTTATGACATGTGTCTAAGGTAATACACATCAAATTACACGTAGCATGTCTGTGTTCTTCAGCTCTTAAGACATTAATCACAGAACCAATCTAACCATATGAAATAAACTCTGTACAGAAAATGACACATAAGAAATAAATAAAATGCCTTTTCAAGACCAGTATGATTTTACATATTTAATGCCATATACCGTAATTTTATCTGTGTTATTTCAAATCTATGATAGCAATTTACTACATTTTTTTTGTCACTTAGTGTCTTGGTATCAATTCAAGACAGAAGTCTTTTCTTTTGCTTGCATCCAGCCTATTAAAAGATATCAATTTCATTGCTGCCCTCATGTGGCAGAGATTTAAAATACGCTTGCTACTTCAGTTTCTCAAACAAGACAAGCAAGATTGGGAAATTACCTCTAATATTGTTAATATTGGACACTACTGCAAATTAATGTCTCAGTTCATTGATTATGTATTACAGGCTTTAAATTATATGTTTACAGTAAGAACAATGTTTTACAACTCACAAGAAAATGGGAGAAAATAAAAGAATGATTACCATTTATCTACTAAAAGTAGTCCTGGAGAAACATTGCATTTTTTTGTTCCATCTTGGCATTTTGGTATTAACCTTAATCTACAAAAATTCATTCACTAATAGTTATAGACTGTTTTGGGGTAAAACTCATTGCTCATGAAATTAACTCGTACGTCTTGCTTGGTTATCTACACATCAAAATAACAATTATAACTCAGGATGCAAAAGGAGACAGATAAACAGTTTTGTGTACTTGAACCGGACAGTTCTGTTATTTATAAGACTGAAAAACTCTCATGATTTACATATTGCATTTGTCATAATCGAAAACAGTAATCTGTACAGATTCATACATTTTATTAGCCTGCACTATCAGAATATTTTTTATTCTAATTTGCCTACACAGTGCTTTCCATCTGAAAGGATCCTTACTAAACTAAGACCAACAGAAAAATGATTTTTTGAATGTCCAATAAAAAGAGTTGCAACCTGTAGTTCTGTCCCATCCATGCTGATTTACCTTGCATCGTGCAACCTCTTAAAGAAGTTGATTTTTTACTTTCTCATACGTAAATTGGGGAATAAGACCCTTATTTACCTCAAATGAACTCAGGAATAGTGTTCATGACCATGTAATCAAGCTATGGTGCAATGAGGTAATTCTGTTTAAAGGGAAAGCATGCAGAAACACAAACAACATTTGTATAATATATACAAATACTGAAGTAGGTACTAAGTAAAGGCAAAAATACAGGTGACTGAAAGGGGAAGGAGGTAAAAAAGGTCTTTTACCTTATGACAGTCACCACCAGGGATAATTTCTTGAATATATACCAAAGGCCCTTCATTTCTGTTAATTCCTCCTACAATATTCAAACCTAGGCTTGTTCTTCTGCAAACAAAGATAATCTGAAATGCACTATCCCTACAAAGAGAAAGGAAAACAGAAAAGCGTAATTACTTCACAGAACTAGATACTCAACAAAGACTGAAGTGATATGGTATCTTTATCTTACTGATTTCACAAATGCGTAATACAGCAACAAATAGAAATAGTGGGCATTTAATCTCAATGTTCAAATATTACACTGCCTATTTACTACAAAATCAGCAACTTCAGTTATTACTTCTAGCAATTACAGAAAGAACTGATATATTATTTTACTAGAATAAAAGCTCGTCTCTACTACATACATGCATGGGAGTACTTAGGTATACATAAAACCAGAAGCATTAATTCATTAGGAGACATGAAGATCAAAAGTCAATCTGATTACTTCTAGCATGTAAACAATAAATAAATGGGAAAAATATTTTATTAAAACTGAATGTTTGCGATATCAATGGTATTATAACTTACAGGATATAAGAAAAAAAAACAAGTTGAACACTAAGTGCTCAACTCAAAATTCTCCTGAGCAGCCAAATACACCGTTTGCTACAGCTCAGACTAGAGAGTTACAGTCAGTTTCAGAAATTACTTTGCAAACTTTGGGGATGGTGCTGGGGCAGTATTATTTCTGCTGATGGTCGTGACATTATCCTTTGGATGTAACTGAGGACTCTGTGACCTTGAGGATGATCCAGAAGAAGGGCTGTCCATAGATTTTTCTTAAAGGAAAGAAACAATGAAAAAAAGAGATAAAATACACATTTGGAAAAAATCAAAGTTTCAATCTATGTAATGAAGTTCAGTAGGACTATTTTCATGTTAGAAAACAAACTATAAGCAATCAAATAACCAAAAGAAATCTTAAGTCTACACAGCTAAGAATTATGAGCCACCCAGGGTTCCAGGAATAACTCTTTAAAAAATCAAAAGTGATGATTTTTTTTTTTTTTTTTTTTTTACAAACTGGGTGTAAAAATAATCTCAACTGAATAATCACTCATGCTATATAAAGGCATCCTAACTAGGCAACAATTCCACAAGGATCAGAATTTACGGTCTTCTAGCTCAAATTTTTATTAGTACTTTAAAGTCTTGTGGTACACTTAATCAACAAATACCAAACACTTTTCACATTATTCATTAATTAAGATTGCTGAAAGTAGGTGGTAGTATATTTATTTTAAAAACTGGGGAAACTGACAGACAAACCAGTCAACTTAAATGTTTAGACTACAAACTAAATGTTAAAGTCTAAGTAAACACGTGGTTTGTCTGAGTTTCCAACATGCTCCTCCCTCCAAATGAGGAGAATTTTAAGTGCAAGCTTCTACTCCACCAAAGTATGACTACTGCCCTACAGGATTACGTCAGGCGAGGAAGCAATCTCTCACCAGCTAACAGCCGAGTTGGAGAACTTCCTGCAGAGCTGGTGTCACTGTGAGAGCCATACTTATCCATCAGGTCAAGAAATTCTTTCCTGTGGCAATAAAAAGATCCTCTCCATCAGGATCTGGCATTAGGTTAGATGAACCCCTTGAAACCTGCTACCGTTTCTTTTGCCCAGTTACCCTTCAGCAGAGAGGGAAGCTCAGCCTCAGCTGGAAGAGGAAAGCCCTGTCAAATGCTCAGAAGAGGCAAGAAAAAGGTAATAAAGAAAGATAAGGATAGCAATAGACTATGAATGAAACAGACAATTGGTAGAAGAAGGTATTACCTCTCTTTACTCTGGATTTCAAAACTTTAAAAACTTGTAATTCAAGTCTACTACAGATAAGAAGACAGTGGTATTACTTAGGGCCAGAACAAGTTATTTATATTAGTAGGAAACAAGTAATAGATATAGCATAGTTATATTATTAAAGATTGCTTTCAGTTCAACTATACTGAACAAGAACCCAGAGAGACTGGCAAAAAAAGCTGTGGTACCTCAAAAAAAGAGGATAGAAATATTTGTTAATTATTCAAGAACGAGTAAAACAAATGCAAATTCTTAACTTCTATTTAGCTTTCTTCGAAATCTGCAGTCTATTTCATCTGAGGTAGGTATCATTATATATTAGATACTGTATGTGCTTGGGCTTTGCTTATCTTTTTCATTACAAAGCCTTTTTTAAGAAGTACCAACAGATGAAATAAAGGGCAATTCTTGGCCAGGTGCACTGTTGAAAAAAAATAATAAGAAAAAATAAAAGGAGAAGTTATTTGCAGAAACCTATCCTATTGTAACAAACTGGCAAAAAAGCGGCAAAGATGCATATCCTGTATTGCATGCATTAAAGAGAAAACAAAAACTCTTGATTAATACTGAATGCAGCCTAATTTAAAAAAAAAAAAAGTTTATAATCTGATCTATGATTATTTCAGTGATAACAGATTAAAAAAATATAAATAAGTTAGAATGATGTAAACTAGAAACATCAGCAAATGAAATAGAATTAGAGAGAGAGAAATAAATTAACTGATTTCAGGGAGCATAATACCTAAATAATTCCAGTGACTGCAGAGAGCTATTGAATTCAGCTGGATGCATTTTTTTTTTTTTAAAAAACGACAGAATTTATTGAATTAATGCCAGACCCAGGGAACACACATAAACACAGTTGAGTGTAAATCAAATAATCTTTTAGCAGAGGAATGTACAGTCACAAGAAATTAATTCACAGGTGTTTGAGTGAGGGACTGCATGTAGTGTCAAATTCTGCACAGGCGATTGGGCATACCATCAGAATGGTTACAGAACTGATGGATTTTAATTATTCAAGGAGTTTAGAGGAACTAGGTCAGTATGCTTTAGATAAAAGCAGATTAAGAGTGGACCTCTAGGCCGTCTGAAAAAAGGAGAGATCAGAGGCTACAGAATGATTTAAATGTCTGTCAAATACAAAAAATAAAGGAGCAGAGAAAGGAAGCTTAAATCAGACAAAAGGCTAAAGGAATTTAGAGAAAATTCCTTTATGAAGAGATTACTCTGTAAGTGGAACATCCCAGGAAACGCAAATAACAGCAGATACTCTTGCAATGATTATCAAATATAGTTACATAACAGCCGTTTTCTCCCGAGATTTAAGTCAAAAGGGGGATACAGTCCCAGATCACAGCATTTTTGATGATTCTCTGCCAGTATTGGTTTATATGTTTAACTTTAGATAGCAAGGTTAAAGCAATATTTAACGTAAATGTCATTATAATGGATGTATTTTGGACTATCTGCCGCAGCGAACAGTTTAATCTACTTATCCAAACTAATTCAAAGCTCATTAAATATTGAAAAGCAAACTTCTGAGAGGAAACAATAACTAAATCTGCCTTTTTTTCAGAAGGCAAGATCATCTTAAATCATACATTTTTGTGGTACTGGAGGTCTAACAAATTCCTCATTTGTTATTATTTTAAAATGTGAGGCGTATTAAAAACATTATCACAGCAAATTATCTTTAATGGTATTAGCTGGTAACATAACATTCCAATCCTCTTCATTAAACTGAAATTGGCCTGAGCTTGCTATTTTACTTGATGCAAATGGTCTCAGAATGAAGTGGTATCAAATACTACACAGAAAAACGCGACATGTGGTGCAATTTTGTGATTAAGACTAAACTGAAAAGATCAGCAAGGCTGCCCACCCAACCTTAGATATACTGTTGCCTTTTTATGAGTTTTGAGGTTAAAACAATGTCTTATTTTTCTCTTACTTTGCTTCTTCATCTCTGGCAACTAGAAGAGACATGTGATTAGACGCTGATGCTGTTCGCAAGATGTCAACAGCCCTAGAAGGGGGAAAAACAACCAAACAAATATACCAGGGTGCTGTCAAGAAGTACATGGTGAGTAATGCTAAAAGAACAGGCAAAAGAACAAATTCTTAATGTAATTAACTATTCTGACTGCCAGATGCAGAGAAAAAAGCTTCCCAGCAGCATAATCCAAATTAAGCATTGGAGAACTAAGCAAAAGGCAGACTGTGGTGAGTCTGGGCCTGGTGACAGAATAAACTGGGATTGCCCTCTCTTTCCTTTCCCTTCTGTCCCCAGCTCTCCTTGGTCCATCCTACTGCTTCCCTGGACCTCCTTCAGGATTAACAGCCCACGCCAGAGAAAAACTACTGCTCAGGTATGCTCCATTGCTCAGCATTTCCCTCAGCAATACATACTCTGTTTTTTCTTGGAATTGTAAATCTCTCTCTTCAACACTAAGCTGCATTGATCTCTGGTGATCCAGGTACAGAAACCATCCCAGATTTTTCTAAATTGTTTCTCCTTTGTTGTCCCATTACAATGACACTTGCTAGATGCATCACTTACATCCACTGGTATTGAACCAACAGATAGTTAGAAAAATATTTCAACAGCTTAATATGTTTTAGTACTATTTTCACATACATTCTATAATCTACATCATTAAGAAATTAGCTTATTCTGTCATTATAAAAGCATGTAAACTCCTGTCACTCTTCCATGACAGTTTTGCTGAATTAGATTTATAGGATAAATTGATCGTCAGTTGGTCTCCAAGGCCCTCATTGGAGTTGTGCTCTTTTAATTGGTGGTCAATAATCTCAAAAAAAATCCGCATCTAATATTCCAAGCTCTAATAAACATTTAGTAATCAGTACAAACATACCTTTCATTGGTTACTCCAATTAAGTTTTCTCCATTAACATCCAAAATTAGGTCACCAGTGAGCAAACGGCCTTGTAATGAAATTAACAGTAATGTATGAATCATCAGGAAAATGGTGGACATATTATATCATGGTAACAAAACAGGGCTTTTTCTTTCATTTTTATGTGATCTAATGCAATAAACAACCTTATGACTTTTGGCAGATTAGGTTCTGATCTTAATTAAGCTAGGCTATTGTGATAAGACTAATAACTATCAATCACTCGTATTAACCACAGAATAGCCACTGAAAAGAATTGTTATTTAGCTATTTGTATTATTTACACATAGCACAAATATTTGTGGTACTGCCATTTATATTTCACAGTTGTGGAATTAACATTTGGCTCAATTTTGCTCTTGACATACACGTAAGTTACCACGTATAAATACATTAAATTTTTATACATTCATAAAGACATCTAAAAGATTTTTTAGAACCAAATCTATTTCTAACCTTCTGCAAATTGCAAGTTTATGAACTATCACTTTTGAAGTAGATTTAGATTATTGTAAATGATCATTCTGCACAAGACCAGATAGAACAAATTGTACTAAGCAGAGTTGCAATAATACAGTTACAGAATATACTTCTGTCCTAGGTCTCTATATGTTTGGTGGGTTTTTTTGAGATTCTTTCTCCACTGAACATCTAAACCACTATTAAAAAAAATAAAAATACCAGAACTCATTAAAAATATTATTACTGTAAACACCACTCTTTTTATTCCTTACAAATTAAAAGAGGTTCAGCATCTCAACACTTATTCAGCAGTGCTGAAAGATTGTCAATTGCTTTCACACCAGCTATATCCAGATTTGAACACATTTTCAAGAACTGACAGTATTAAAATCTTTTCCCACGAAGGGTCCAAGTTTCATTTCTCTATCTTAAAGTACGCCACATCATCATGAATCCTAAATAAACCATTCTATTTTAAATATCCTTATCCACAAAGTAAAATAAAGACAACTTCTTTCGACAGCTTTTTATAAGCAGCATATTTGTAAAAAAAAAAAAAATAAATAAATAAATTACTTACTATCTACAGCGGCAACTCCTCCAGGTAGAATTCTCTTTATGAAAATCCCATAATCTTCTGCTGTTTGTGCCCGATAACCTCCAATAATTTTAACTCCTGCAGAACAAACAAAAGAAACATGCAAGAAATTGGTTATTCCACCTACTGTGCTAAATGGATTTACAGTCAAATCCATAAAATGAAATCCATAAAAAATGAAACTTTTACTGATGACAGTGTGAACTGGAAAAGCTCACCAGGTGCTTTTAGATTTGGTTTACTCCAAATCAATAGAATGTGCAATCGAATTACCTAATCCATTTTGACAATCAGAAAAAGAAATGCGGTGAACAGCTCGATTGATTCCATGAGGGCCCATAATAGTCCTAAGGAATAAAATAAAAGTCAGTAAATCCCTAATTACAGAAATGTATGCAGAACTATGCTAATATAGAAGAAATTACAGAGATCATGTTTTAAACTCAAACACAAACCAAAACCATTTTTTTCCACTGACAACTTTATATTGTTTGATACTTCTGCACTGCCCCTTCCCTCCAATGAAAAACCAATCTCCTTGTAACAAACATAAGAAGGTACGGTAAAATAAAGTATACGTAGCTTATTTCCTTTCCCCCAAAGCATTGCAGGCTGAATTGTGAATCCCACTTTGTTTATAATAAAAGGATTATGATTAAATAGAAATAAAATCCCACAAGCTGGTCCAGCTTAGCATTTAGGCAAGAAAAACACATCATAATGTCTTAGCTCAGGTAAGGAATATTAAAACAAAATCACAGCTAAGACAGTGTATATGAAAATATTTTCAAAGACATCTAATGTATAATTTGGTGGTTATTTATGAACATAATTTTTTTTTTTTCCCTACAGTCTCTCATTTCTTCACTCAGCACTGTTTTCTTTCTCTGTTTTAAAAAAGGCTTCTTTCCAAACTCTATTGCCTGCTCTCCTGTGTAATCTCCCATCCCAAGACAAAATACCAGGATGGCACCTGAAATTGTCTGAAGGCAGAGGAATATTTTGCAGGCAGTTGATAGTGGTAAAGAACTGAAGAAGAATACAACGTAAAATTATAGTCTTGAAACCTAAATTTACAGTTCCATCAGAAAAATGCCCAGCATATCGCTCTGAGAAGGTAAAGTGCAAAGAATTCCTAAAAATACAGATTATCTACACTTTATCATCTTTTATTTTCATTAAGATGAATTGTTATTAAAAAAAAAAAAAATCCAAGCTGTATCCAAGCTGACTTCCCACTGTAGGACTTTTGTAGAAGAATCATCAGATCCCTTCTAGAAAAAATCAGAAGCATCACTTAGGCTTTTCTGCTTTGACCTACATATTGTTTAATACCAGACAGTGAGTTGCATTTTCTAGAACATGATGTTAAAGTGAAATTGAACAACTAGACTGCATTAGCGGGGTGGGGGGAAAGAAGATCAAAGTGGAGGACACAGTGACCCAAATCCTCCCACGCAACCAAATCCAGCACACAGCTTGAACTCCGTGCCTGAAACGGGGTATTTCTGCAAAAGCCAGAGTACGTGTCATTAAAAGGTGCTGTGCCAGAGGGAAGACGGAAATCCAGAAGGTCTGAATGCTCCTAAATTCTAGCACCAGGCAAAAGATCCAGCTCCTAAAAAACATCCCTAGTTCTTTTGGTTCTGTGTAAGGAAACTGGATGAGTTTTTTACCAAGGGATAAGCATTTGCTCTGAAAAGCAACAATTTGTTCCACAATCTCAACTTCCACATATTTGCAAAATTATCCTTTGCTTTAGAAAGGCTGGCCGCAAGAACAGACCTAATAATTCATCTCTTAAAACCAAACAAGAAGTCTATGCTTCAAACATTGTCTAGTTTTCACTTCAGTGTTTCTTGCAGTATTTGTTTCATAGGCTAAAAAGAACCGATGAAACCGAGTTAGCATGTTCGGCCACTGACAGGACTGCACATGACCTTGCTGCTACATGACAGAGCATAAGGCATGCTTTGTAAGGTTAAAAGTGAACCAAACTGCTTTTGCTTAATAACAGCCTGAATAAATCCTTAAATCTGGTATTTCTCTAACAAAACTTTTCTGATAAACTACTTCTACACAAAAACAGCAGAGCATTTTGCATTACTACCTAGCACTGTCACTTCAATTATCCCATGAATCTAAATTATTTTGAAGCTGAAAGACAACATACTAGTTATGTTCTTTACAGGTCTGTCCTGATTTGTATCCACTTTTGAAAACTTAAAGTACACCAATCTTTAAAATTCTATTTTTTTTCTGTCTTGCTTTTGCTGCTACTGTTCTGTTTCTTGTTCTGCCATGCTCCCAGCGGCTTTCACACAGCAGTTTCTTATTAAAATAAAAAAGCAAGAACAAATGTTATTTCAGCCTTGCACAGAACTTTACTTTCGTGAACTTAAAAGATCAAATTTCAGACTTTAAGTCTAAAGTTCACAGTTCACCAGAAACAACAGACCTGTTTATATATTACCATATAAAATGATCTTGAAATACGATCAAATCTAGGCACAGAGAACACTTAACAGAAAAGGATCTACACTTATAGAAGTCACAGGCAATACTTTCAAAAGAGAGATCCTAACTAACATAAAATGGATTCAGACAAAGAGGATACAGAGAATATACAAACTAATAATTCACAATGGAGAGGAATAAGGTATCTCCGAAACAGTGAAAATGTCATGATGTTGCCACCTACAATTAGAAAGAACTGACACTTTGAACAGAGACCTTTACAAGGCACTCACTTGTCTTTATGCTCTAAACACTAAATCCCTCCATGTCATTTAAAATTACTTTATCACACAGAAGTAAAGACAAGGATCTTCAAATGCCCCAAATTTGTTTCGCATATCACGTCTTGCTGACTTTCGGTATTAATTTTTCTCCCATATAAATTAGAGATGAGTCTTCAAGTCAAGCTACTTGTCATAGTTCTAATAAGACCAAAAGGGCTTTAATAGTTTAATTATAAAAAGACTTGGATTTATCACCCATCCAAAATTTATTCCATGCTACCATTATTTAATATTCAGGTATATTAACACTTCCTCCAAAATATTAGAAATATGCTCAACAGTATAAATAAGGAAATAGGTTTCTAAACCAATTTGCAATAGTAACAAAAAATAATTGCAATGTTCTTTGTAGAAAAAGATGCAAATTAAATAAATTCCTTGAGAAGTCACAGAAAAATACTTGTCATCAAGCTTTTAGCACACAAAGAAAAGGCGTGAGGCAATAGATGAAATAAACTAGCAAGACTCTACAAAATGTACACTTTGTTACACTAAAAAATACTAAACTCAATACTCCAACTAAAGTCCTGGAATGGTAATAGACAAAGTGCATATAATTTTGTGTTGGTGTTCTAGTAAAAAGGCAATTAAAATAACGTCTTTCATTCTTTTTTTTTCCTATTACTTTTTAGCAGCATACACAAGGAAGTTCAACAGCTTTATGTTTTATATCTTCTAGGGACTTATCAGAATATATGGCTCCGGATATTCTTCTGATCTGTATTCCTGAGAAATTATTAGTCATTTATGTGCACAAACAAAATATTTATCTAGATTTATCAATGGAAGAATACCACCATTCCCTCACAAAACAGGTATTACTTGACACTTAAAAATCTAAATGGTAAACTCTGGCTGCTTATGAAAGAAGCTGAAGACATCTACAGCTTTTAAATTATCTTTACTGTACTTTTCCTAATTACGGAGGAAAAAAGTGCTGTCAGAACCTTAGGGTTAAGCATACCAGTATAAGAGAGAAAGACCATCAAAGCGCTCTGGTTCATCTTCATCTCCTGGTGAGAGTAAGGACATTCTTCAGTACAGCAGCAAAGACAATGACGACCAAAATATGCTGGAGGTTTCCAATTCAGCCAGTTAAACGTTATGTGCAGGACTATTTCTACTACTAACTAAAAAAAACCCCAAAACCCAAACAGACAGAGCTTTAGACGAGTGTCTCTGCCTACTTAATCTTCTCTGAAACCCTCTGCGTCACATGGACTAATTCACCTATCAAGGTAACGTTTGCTTTCTCTCTGTTGGCAGTTTATAGCAACTTTAAAGACTGAAAATGTAAAGAAGATAAAATGTACTTGCATTTACTACAACTGTGATTATGAAATCTATATTTAGCAGCAGAAGCCAAATGAAATAATTAAAATAAACTTATTTATTCATGTTCTTCCAATAATTTATTTACATGTTCCCTCCAAACAAGGTCAAAAGCAGTAACTCATGACCTTTCTAAAGCAATCTTCCTAGCAGACTGGATTATGTACATCCACACACAAAAGGGAAAGCCAACAAAGCAGGCAGACCGAAAGCATTAATGAAACAAATGCCATTATGCTATTACTTTGTGTTCTCAATCACGGTATTGACTTGTGCCATGCTTTAACTTGGTTTTTAGCCTTTCAATGTACAACAGCCTAACTTAACACAGGACTTTGCATATTTTCTGTAGACACGGAAGTTGACACATCTGCTTCTTTGTGAAAGCAAATAAAAATGATGACTTTATATCATTACACTGAGAATATACCACTATTTCCAAAGGCAAGACTCTCCTGACAGGAGGCTTGGTCTTGCAGAGAGAGACTATTTTCAGAAGTTCTGAGCTTCTAACATGAGTTTGGTTAACTACTATTTTCCTCCAGGCTTGTATCAGAAGATGCACTTGTATTACTCTTCCTCTTTCTAAAAAGATTAGAGTTTAAAATGAAACCTAAATATTCTGTGCTCAGTGGGGGCTTTGTTTAAGTAGAAAGGTGAATCCTCTCTAGCAGGGAGTAACCCTGGGATGAGACAGCATCTGTCAGCGTCTAGAGCTGCACAGCAGGACAGCTCGGCTGCATGAGGAATGCATATGCTCATCTCATGCACCTTTTTTTTTTTTTTTTTTTTTTTAAAATTTGGTTTTTTTTTTTTTTTTTTTTTTCTTTAAAGTTGTAGTGACTGTGCTTTCATTGCCACGTCATTGTTCTGGGGAAAGCATCTTTTTGCTTGTAGGCAACATGCTATATAATGTTGACATATAGTTAAGTCAGTCCCTAGAGCCTGCAATTAAAACACACAAGAGGGGCAGAAGGGTAAAGTGACCCACCACAGATTACGGAGCAGTGATGGAAGTGGGAAGATAAAGCAGCCTTCCCAATCCCCAAAACGTGAAGAGTTCCACTGGCATCATTTGGATTGCTCACATCCATTCAGTGGAGAAAATTTGGCCCTTTGTTGTCTTTGCTTGATCAGTTTAACTCTGCTTGGTGTTACTGGCATTACAGTCCAATAAAGAAAAAAAAAAAAAAAGCCATTGATATTTTAAGCATCATATCCAATAGATTTGCTCTAGGCAATGTTACAGGAGATAAAACAGAACTGTCTTTCTCCAGCAACATTGTCACTGTTCTTAACACCAGTGGAATTCAATTTGTGGTATCAGTATCAGAAACATTCACCAAAACAAATCACTTGGACCAATACGGCTTGTTTCCACTGTCATGTTTTCTGCAACAGAAACACACGCACCACACCCCCCCCCAACTAAAAGTACGGCTCGAGGCTATGCATTTCCATTATTAAAAAGCAAAAAATTATTTTTATTAAACCAGATGACAAACTTCCAAACAATTTAAGCAGATATAAAGTGCTATTAAGCTTATTGCTCCCACCTCTTTTTATTAGAATTATTACCAGTAATACATCACTTGTTCAAACAGTTGCTCCTCCATCCCTTCTTCAAAGAAAACTATGCATTGTTCAGCTTCCTCAGCTCATCCCCAAGGCTCCTGTCCCTCTTCACCTTAAAATTCTGCTGCTGTGCTGCTTTTAATGTTTCTTAAGGACTCACACGGAAAACTGGTATTATTGCTTCTCTTGCAAGTTCTTTGCCTTTCAAGAACATACTCAGGGGAATACAAATTAATTTTTACTTCCAGAAAGATCCAGGAATACTAGAACTACTTAGAACTCCATAAAACCTAGTATCAATAAGAAAGAATAAATTTTCAAGAGATATCAGTTATTATTTTATGCAGCAAACAAAAGATGCTTTTTCAAACAACTAGTAAACTACTCTGTTCCGGCAACATTATTAATTATGACGCATCTTTCCCAAAGGAAATTTTGCAATGCTTTAGCAACTGAGATGGATTACAGGATAACTTAGCAGATGACAAGAGAGATTTGCAGAATCTTTGGAAGCAAGATTCACAAGTGTTATAAATAAATTTAAAAAAAAAAAAAAAAAAGGGCTTTAGGGCTTTTACAAAAATCCGATCCAAGTCAAGTATGCAACTGTAGCCTCTCAGGTTCACTAACCCTAAAAGGTGAAAATTCATTATGATACTAAGCACTACAGCCAAGAGAGCGCTGTATCCTATGAACAAACACTTACTTCTGATCTATCCAAACTCACTAATTATTCAAAATATATTTTGCTGATTAGGTCATAAAGATTAAAAGAAAACAAATATCATTATATGGCTATTGTTAAACATGAAAAAAAAACCTTGAGCAACACTGTAATTGTGGAGAAGCATGAATGGGTTGAGGCTAACCCCTTGTGTATAGAAGGAAAGGTATTATTTAAAGTTTAGGTAAACCTCAATTAACATCTAACCAAGTACATTCTAGAAGCATTGTGCATTGATACTGCCTCCCAGAAAAAAAAAAAAAAAAAGTATAGAAAATTATAGTCTTCCATCATGTAGCTAAAGTGCAGTTAGGTGCACCTTTCATGTTGATCTCATGTGAGAAACTGTCTCTGGAACACAGTGATCTAGTAACTACTATTTATATAATATACCTTCCACATGAATCTAGCAAACCATCGCTGTTTTGAAGATGTATTTTGTATTACATACCCCGTATTTCCATCAGAGAAGCAGAGTGTTTGCTTCTTCAGATCCCAATAAAAAGCAAGTAAATTGTTTTAATCTTTTGTTTTTTAAAAACATCAACTTATTTATGAAGTTATTTGCTGGATTCTGTTGCACAAGCACGGCAAGCATGATAGTCCAGCAAGAGCTGTCTGTGCCTGTTTTTAATTATGGTTTTGATGACAGTGTTGCCATGGTTACTTAGCAGCCCGGGAAGGGTCTGGAGGTACGATTTTCAATCATGACTGAATCCAAGTTTGCAGTTTGGAATCTGACCCCCCCCCAAAAAAAAAGTTACAAAGCACAAAGCACTACATATAAAATGTTAAAGGCATCAGAAATAGTATTCTGCAAAAGTAATACACCGTAACACAACAACTCTGTACAGTGTCTTATATTACTGTCGTTACCCCGTATGAACATGGAAGTAATTCGCTATATTCCTTACAAGTTTGTTTCCATAGCTGCAGAAGCGTTACAGAATTCCTATGTGGGGTTTCATCTCTACAGAACCCGTCCAAACCAAGTGCTGATGAACTTAATGAAAAGCTTAAGAGCCATTTCTTTCCTTTATGTGCAAATTCACTGGTGTTGGCATTAGCTTTTCTGAGAAGTTGCTTCAGACTGTTTCAGTATCAAAGTTATTTTTCTTTAAGATTTCATCAAAAGAAGATCCTACTAATGAAACTGCAAGAGTTTTAATGTTACAATCCAGTAATTTTTGTATTCCTGAGTGTGAGGATAAAAAGTACTTACTTTTTATCTGAATTTGTTAGGAGCTCTGTACTGGACATCTTAGGTGCACTATTTTAATAAAAGTTCAAAATGAAGAATTCTGAAATACGAAGCACTGGCCTGTAACCAAGATAATTGCTGTAAAAAAAGGAGAAACCACTTTTTGAAATATACATGGCTATGTTTATTTTCAGAAACTGACAACAGTTCTTATTTATTACCGACTAGCTGAAATCAAGTGGAAAAAGAGAATTTTCACAATAAACCAGATATGCCTCATTGCTGAAAACAGTAAGCAGTTAACAACTCAGATTTAGCTGTATATTGTACCAAAGGATCTAACAGCTAATTTTTGCTTAATTTATGAGGCAGAAATTAGGAGTAAATCTGAACTCCTGTGATTAAAGTCTTCAAAAAAAAAAAAAAAAATGAAGTAACTGAGATTACAATTTCAGGACAAAGTAATGTAGCAACTAAAAGCAAAAATAACCTGATTTTCTTCCAGCAAAGGTTATTGAGGGAGGAAATGTTGTTTTGAACATAGGGTGTTTTGTGTATCTTGTTTTCTCACATTTTTTAACTTACTGTCTAGTATTCAGTGTTCTCACAAGAAGTCTCACATTAAGTACGTAGGCCAAAAGGCGCATGAAATAGGGTTATGTACTACTAACGCAGCAAAACCCAATAATCACACTGTATTTTTATTAGTGCATATGACAGGTCTATAAGAGATATAATCTTCAAAAAAAAATGCAATTTTAAAAAAAAAATACTACAAAAGCACTAATACAAAGGTATCTGTATCAGCAGCAAGTCTTCCCGACCTGATGAGCTATATGGCCAAACCCTCACTCACATGGCCACAAACCCAAAAGATATTACTCCTAAGACACGGTACAAGGGGACCAAGGGGTCCTCCGAACACAGCAGGGCCAAAGATGGCAACAGGTGCTTGTGGTCCCAGTGACACACTACAAACCTGGGCTAAAATAAAGCAGGCTGCCTGGCTGCACAGCGTCAGCCTCCAGCCAAATACCCTGACCAACTCCTGCAGGTTTATATCTCTCTATTAAAAAAAAAAAAAAAAGGTAAATTTACTTTGCAATTCCACAAATCTTCCTGCAGTAAATGTTTTCAGATCTCTCACTACTGCATCAAAAATAACACCACCTAAATACAGAGGAAACATCACAACATCGCTTCCCTCCAGGCTTTATCATTCTCTTACTCAACACATCTAAATGAAAAATGAGGCAGTAGCAGGAGCTGCCAGAGTCACTGCGTGATGACTTTACTGGAGCCAGCACAGAGAAGAAAAGCAGTGCTCTAAAGCGACTAATTCAAGCATTCCTACAGCAAAGTCCAGTGAAGGACCAGTCCCGTGGAGAAAGGCTGCAGTCCTGAGTCTGCCTCACCTTGCCTGTCCTGAAGTTACCGCTGTTTACAAACAGCACTCGGTCACTTCGCAGCACGTCAATATTTGTGCGAAAACAAACACA